>APFE030443183.1:37846-74800 GCA_000404065.3 Pinus taeda | reverse complement strand
TTCCTATATACCATGGAGATTCGCCCATTTATTATATTTATAAATTTAGGGGGGGTTCTTAAAATTTTCCCTGTTTTTCGCCCAGTGATCGTGCTTCAAAAACCTCCTCTTTTTCCCGATCCGGGCCTCCTAGGGGCTAAATTCGCCTTCGACATAGTCTCTATGGCCCTCAGTGAGCGTGCTTTGACAGAGGTCCTCATCGTTCCATGCTAGCTACCATTGCCCTAGTTTAGAAGTGTTTTTGATCACTGTTATAAATTCTTTAAAGTTTGGCCCGACCTGATATAGTCATGGCTTTGTTTATCACTCTTTATGGATCCAATTTGGATCAGTTTTGCTTTAAGACATAGAGGGCTTTCTTCCACCTGTATACATGAGATTCTTGATCATGAATCTCAAACTCCTCGAGTTGTTCTAAACCTGTGGACCTACTACATGAGGGGAATGGTCCCCTTGTAAGATTTTCCTTTGGTACATCTCAGACATGTACCTTCATGCTCTTTTTGAATTCAGGCATCCCTGTCACCATTTGAATCACAGACCGTCGGTGCTATGTGTCAATGGACATGGTCTCGAGTGGACTTCTTGCAACTTGATACAACCCTTAACTCAAAAACATCTTTGAAAATTCTATTTTCAAACACGTACCTTTTCATCGATGAGTGCCACCGAAACCTTTGACTTCCATTGTTGAAATGGACACCAGGTTCTTCTTGCGATCAGGTACATAAAAGAGATTCTGTAAATGAATTGAGTTACCCTCATTCAATTGAGGGATAACATTCCTTACACCCTTTCCGGGATAGGTGCATCAGCTCCAAGTATAATCCCACGATTGTTTCCATCTCTACCAAATTGAGCGTGCACCCATCTATTCGACGAAGTGCCTTGAAGCACTACAATCAATAATCTAGATTCCCAAAGAATCTGAAGGAGAGGGCCAACACAAGATAACGCTTCTTTATCTTATCAGAAACAACATTTGATTCTTCATACCTAGGGTTCCTTGATGACCTGCATTACCTGTCATTCCTTTGATCATTGAAGATGTCCCTGGAATGATTGTTATCTTCATTAATAGATGTGTCTCTGCCATTCGGAAACTCCTTTGCATAATGGCTGAACTTATTGCAACCAAGGAATCTGCCTTTCCTTCCACCCTTAGATCCGAACTTCCCAATGAAGTGATCTTTAGGTAGGCCATTAGAAACTTCTGCTGCGACATTCTGATAATATTCTCTGCTTTGACTTCACCCTCGGTGAATTTGAAGAGGGATGAGGAATCCATTGATCCTTTTTTCATTTCCCAACTGTCTTCGGTGATTAGTCTTTCACTATTTCTTGGGCATTGTCTTCACCTCAGCTCTAATACGATGTCAATTTTAGGTATGTTCTATGCCTAGAGCAATTAATTTCAATTTTCACAGTTAGCTCCATATCTTTTCGAGATTAGCAATCACATCAGCATTAAAGTAAACTACAGATAGAACATAAACATAAATCACAAAAGACAAGCCAAGACAAGAGGACACAAGATGTGGCGCTAGCCAAGGACAAACCCCAATGTGTGGAAACCCTTGATAAATTCTTCTGATATGTTTTTCAATAGTTCAGTAGAGAGAGAGCTAGTACATTTACAACAGAAGTCAACACTTTGACTTATCTAGATAAGAGCATAGATCATCTCTAAGAAGATGACACATGAGATCAATTGAAGACATGCTGCCTCAACTAATTCTCCAAGGTGACTCCTTCACCTATTGTTGTGCTGCATTTCATCATCATGTTGCACCTCACTACGCTGCACCATTTTGCACCCATCATCACTATGTTGCATCTCATCATGCTTCATTAATCATGACTGTACCCATCATTGTACTACATTATGTGCCATTGTTGCACCATGTTTCCATCCTGACCTATGCGCTGGATGCACCTTTTTTGCTTGTTGTCCCTTGCTTGCTTGTTGTCCCTAGCATGCTTGTTTTCCTTAGCATGCTTGTTGTTGCATGTTAGTTTTCCCTTGCATGCTAGCTGTAACTTTGCATGCTTGGTGTATTTGTTGATAAGTACCATACATCTCTCCAAATGTTTGGCAGTTCCCGACAGTTCTGGCAATTCCGCCTGTTCCCAACAGTTTCGATTGTTCCTGGCAGTTCTGGCAGTCCCGAAAGTTCTGACTTTTCTAGCAGTTCCGTCTTTTCCAATAGTTCTCGCTGTTCCGTATTTTCCGGCTTTTCTGGATTTTCTAGCAGTTCCGGCTTTTTTAGAAATTCTGACTTTTCCAGCTTTTCCAGCATTTCTGGTAGTTCTAGCTTTTCTGGCATTTTCGACATTTCCATCTTTTCTGGCTTTTCTGGCTTTTCCAACAATTCCGTCTTTTCCGGCAGTTTCGCCTTTTCCAGAAGTTCCGATAGTTCCAGCTTTTCTGGCTTTTCTCGCAATTCCGATAGTTGCGCTTTTCCGACAATTTTGGTTTTTCCGGATTTTCCAGCTTTTCTGGCAGTTTCGACTTTCTGGCAGTTCCGGCTTTTCCGGTAGTTCTGGAAGTTCGGATAGTTCCGACTTTTCTGGCAGTTCTAGCTTTTCTGGCTTTTTCAGCTTTTTCGGTAGTTCCGACTTTTTTGGGAGTTCTGGATTTTCTGGCTTTTCTGGTTTTCTGGTAGTTCTGACTTTTCCGGCATTTCCGGCTTTTCTGGTTTTTTTGGCTTTTAGAGCAACATAGAGCTTATTCTCCCATGACTGCATTTAGATCTAGGGCATGTTATCTAGGGCAGCGTATACCCTAGGGCACTCCCTCTAGCTCTCATCTTCATCAAACCCAAAATAGGATGAAGTGAGATCACAAGAGTGAGTGTGTGTGTGACAAATGACTTCAAGTCCTCTTCTATTTATACTAAAATGTAGAGGTTGAATAGACATGACTGTTGGGCTTCTGAGCCTACATAAGTTGCTGGTCGACTTGACAATTTGTCCATAATCAAAATAAATTCATATCTTCATAAATACTTATTGATATCGAATGATCTTTAGATCAATCCTACACCTCTCGATGAGAGGAATCCAAGAAAAATATCATCTGCCATAAATAAGATGACCCACATGGAGTTTGGCCCTAGTTGCCAATTTTAACACTAATTTAATACTAAATGGATATTTAGTCATGTGAAGTATATGATGAATCTAATAATTTAACGCATCTTGAAAAAGGCAATTGGAAAATAATGAATACGATATGCACAATGCAAGACACATGTCATGAATATAGGATATTTTCAAAGCATGCCTCATGCATCTACATGAAAAAAGAGAGAAAGTGTAGAGACAAATAAGTGTGGAATCATGGGGGAAGGATTGATGTATGGATATTCATGTGGGAGGGACTCATGCAAGAAGGAAAATTTTAATGCAGTAGGAAGTCAATTTGCGTGCGACTAAGTGTAGGTATGTGGGAGGATTATTTTTTAAAAGGCCTCCTACAACTCACAATGATGTGAAAATGGATAAGTATAAGAAAGAAGTGTGATTTGTAGGCTACGAAAATGTGAGTGCCAATTCCATAATGTAGGATGAGTTGGAGAAAAAACAGTATGTATCCCACACACATAAAAATGAATAAGCACGGTGGGCTTTTTAGGTTGTGATGGATGTGGGAGGGAATGGAAAGAAAAGTGTTTGGGAACCCACAAATGTAAAATTAAATAAGTATCACAAAATAGATAAAATTGGCTATTGTGTATAGTAATAAAAATAAGATAGAATTGATCAATGAATGTTGGTCAACAATCATAGTTGAAGTAAATTATGTGAAAATACAATTGTAGTAATAATTGAAGTGGGAAGTTATTAGGATTGACATGTCACTATGCAATCCACCCATAAAAAAGGTATTGAAGATGGATGGAAGTTGGAGAATGTTCATTGAATATCATGCCTTGAACAAAGTGTGCATCAAGAACATATATCCTCTACGAAGGATTGGTTACATGTTGGATTAACTATAAGCCAAGTTATTCACCAAGTTGGACCTCATATTAGGTTAGAATCAAGTAAGGATTAAAGCACAAAATGTATGGAAGACATCATTGAAGACAAGGAAAAGTTTGTATCAATGGCTACTAATTTCTTTCTGTTTATCTAATGCACCTACCACTTTCATGTAGTTGATTAATGATATGATATTTATATTTACTAACTCATTAATAATATCTTACCTAGATGGAATACTAATCTTTAGTAATATTCAACAAGAGAAAATATCACATGTGACACAAGTAATAGAGGAACTTATAAAGGTTCAACTGATTACAAATATGAAGAAAAGTGAGTTGCCAAAAGACTCCTTAATTTATCATAAACATGTTGTTGGTGGAGTAGAGATGAGGGTGGATCCAAATAGGATTGAATCCATTAGAAAATAGCCCATTCCTACTAGATTGATAGAGCTCAACAGTTTCATGGGAGAAACCCAATATTTGAGGATGTTTATAGAGGATTTTTTTATCCATAATAGCCCCACTGTATGCCATGACCACTAAATGAAAGATTTTTCATTGGGTCAGGGCAAATCAATTGAAATTTGAAGAAATAAAGAGAAATATCAACATTTTTCTCATATTTTTCATGCCCAATTTATAATGCCAATTTGAATGGGAAATAGATAAAAGTAGATATGGATTCAGGGCAATGATTATGCAAGGAGGAAGCCTAGTGTTTTACCTTTTAGAGTTGTTTGATGGAGAAGTGTTGGACTAACCCAAGTATTTTAATGTCAAGAATGATTAAGTGGAAGGATCATCTCCTAGGGAAATAGATCATCATACACACTCCTCATTAACCCCTTTACTACCCACAAAGTCAAAGAAAAATGTAGCATGTGAAGCATTATGAATGATTAGGATTTCTACAACAATACACTTATTGATAAAGTATAATAAAAGGATTACGGACAAGCTAATTGACATGATTTCATGACCCCCCATGAAGAATACTGCAACATTTGATATGCTAATGAAAATTGCTCCATTTGCTCATGATCTATTGAGTGAAGCTTATTAGAGAGATAAGGAATTCAAAGGAATATACAATTTAGAAGCAGATAATGATTTTTTTCATGAGAAGGAACAAATTCCATCTATAGAATGGATACTACACAAGATAGAGAAGTTGTGAATACCACAAAATAAAAGGACTCAATTGATGAGAGAATCTAACACTTTGAGAATACATATAACTTTTGGAATGACAAAGATAGTATTCAAATTGTAGAGGTAAGTGCATTTGCCAAAGATGTAGGAATAGGTGGTGATATTTGTTAGGGGCTATGTTCTTTACAAAAAGTTCAAGATATTAAGTATGAAGCTTTGGCTGTACATGTTTCTTTTAATGAAAAACAAGCCTTGGGAGGGAATTTCCATATTTGTCGAAGGCTTTCCATGTCTTAGAGAGGCCATCACCATTTGTTTTTCATTCTATATTTCTTGAATAAGATGTCTTTGCTCGTATGATGGAAGAATAGTATTACCAAACTAGAAATAGTTGATTTATTCATCATGTTTGGGTGTAATTTGGTTTACGAAGCCTCAATATATTTTACCATGGTAGCAAGATCTTAAGAAAATTCTAGACAACATTTTGGGAAAGGATGGATATCAAGCTAAGGCATTCTAATAAATTTCATCGCAAGATTGATGAAAAAACTAAAGTTTTCAACCTAACTTTGGTACAAATTGTTGAGGAGTTACAAAAGTAAGCATCCAAAAGAAACATATTAGTAACTAGTGCATAATTATCCCTCATATAATTGAGCACTCCTTTCTTCGACATATAAATCACCTTAGTTAGACTCCTTTCTTCTACAATAAATCACCTTGTTAGAATTATTTTGGTTATTTACTTATGTCACCATTTAATGTTATATATGGATAGCATAAGCAAGAATCACATGCGCAAGGAGAAGAGAGGAAGAAAGTAGATTTTTGGAAAGGATCTAAAAGATATACTTGAAAGTGTAAGAATATATTGAGAGAAGTTAGTAGCAGCATAAATATAAACATCAATGGCATATAGGAGATCATAAATTTTACATTGGAGACAAGGTGTGGATTTACCTATACAAGTAATATGCATAGGGAGTAGTAAAGCAACTCAAACCCATCATATACATACCTATTGGGATCATTGAGAAAGGGAATGAGAATGCATTACAATTGAGACTTCCTCCTTATATGTAGATCAATGTAGTGATGAATGGCAAGTATCTAAATATGTTCAATACTTCCATGTTGGATGGAGAAGAGGATCATTAGGTTCTTCCTAGTTGTTGGGGCACAAAATTTACAAGTTTACCGTTGTCAATAATCCACTTCTAATCTATTTCATCCATCCATTTCATTCTAAATTAATCCTTGTTTACACCCTATATGGGAATATTATGCTTATTTGAATAATTAAAAGCTAAGGTAAATTTTGAATATTAAATCCAAATTCCTTGTTAAGAGAGCATTACTTATGCGTAATTCAGTAATTATGTTACTAATGAAGGGTGTACATAGATCCTGTAATTTCTAAAGGCTCATGCACCACCTTGCATGATTTGTCTATGCATGACATCTTCACAAGTAAGGTGGAATATGGATTTTGTTGAATAAGAAGTCAATATGCTTTGTCATCAATCAGCCAATCTAATATCCACACAAGAAATCATGGGCATATTTCCAAACTGCCAATTCAAGCACACTAGAGAAAGCCTAGATTTGGGATTTCATGGAGGATTCTCAACTAGATATACCATTCTATCTTTGTCAGGCATTAGATTCCGCATCTAAGATAGATTCCGCATCTAAGATCTAAACAACAGAAGACTTGGGTGAATTAGGATATTGGAGCTATGGAAGGTTACAAGATCGTTATGAGTCTAAAACTATGATATATCTCTCGGTGTATAAAATTCATAATCTCATCTTTTAGCAGGAAGAGGGGAAATGATAGAGAGTATTGTGATAATTATTGTTGTAATTTTAAGCTCTCTTATTCCAAATATGACCGTCGAGGTCAATCTCTATTTTGTAATGGATTGTTAGATCGCTTCAATGTAACCACGAGGTTTCATTTTCAATACAAAAGTTACACTTGCTAGAACTTTATTTATTTGTATGTTAATATCTTGATCTGAATTAAGTTCTCTTTTGAGAGGAGCATGCTAGTTGGTTTGGGCCCACCATCCAACCTTCTTCGCCTCTAGTTATAGTGCGATCGTAGTATGGTGTGCTAGGTTACCAAGGATATTTTGTCAATAACCTGCTTTAGCGTTTATTGTGGTTTCTTTTACATGTTTGCAGTAGAAGACCTGCATTGAACTTGGTTTGAATGAATTTCAATTTACAAATATGTGTGTAGACATTTCCTCTATGTTTTATTAGTACGATAATTGAACTGAACCTTTTGCTGCATTATGTGTGAGGCAATATATATTATGTGGCATCGATCCAACCATGAAACTCCACGTTGTATTCTCAGTAACATATTATGTATTGATCCCAGGACGATATTGATTGGTTGATGAAATCTTTTTTCTAGCTACGTATTTCAATGTGTTGTAGATTCTAGATTTCTTTGTTACAAAGTATACTAGCTCAGATCTAATTACTCTATTTTGTGCGTGCTCTGTAATGATTGAGCATAGACAATCTATTCTACGTAGCTTGAGTAGATCATAACACCATATATTTGTTGTAGATTAACGTTCATTCAAATAGGAATCTAAACTTGGAGCTAATGACCTGCAGCGTTCATTTGAGTTTTTGTTTAAGCTATTGTGACTACAAGAGATCTTTGTAATGATATTTCAAGATCGATCTAGTCCTTCTTGTGGTAATAAAGTATATTTATGGTGCTGACTTATCGATTGAAGTTCAGATTGATTTAATAACATGCACCAGTGACATATCAGTGATATCTCGACAAATACATGCATCTGCGTTTCCTTATTCTTTGCAGAGTTAAGTCTATAAGAATTATTGCACATGAATGTTCCAAAAAGGAATGTATCCCTAAATTTAATACCCTATAGATTTAATTGGGGATTTCGAAAAATTATTTTGTGATTGTAGAATGTCTGTGCAACGATCTCTTCAATTACATTATTCTTCTGTTTGGATTTGTGGTAACATAATATATTCTCCGGACCTTGTATATTTGTCGGGACCTGAATTGATTCCGTTCGTATGCTTGAAAGTGCATGAACATGGCTTTTTAAATATACATTAAACTTAGGCTTGAATAAGTATATTGTATTTCACTTGTAATATTTAAATTTCATGGCCAACACACTACTTATATTTACATTGAATTAATGATTGATCGAAGAAGGTATGAAATCCTACTTTCTTTTAGAGCATGTTTGTATGAATACAAAGTGACATATAATTAGGATTGTATGAAGATTTGAAGGGATTTTTCTTTTTCCTTTTTTTCTTTTCTTTTGCATTGTGTTTTTGATTGAGTTTATAGTCCACTTTTTGATGTGATGAGGCCTATGGTCCTTTCTCCTCTCGAAAATTGAGATAGGCTTTACATAGAAGTTACTCAACCTAGTAGGGAGCCAGGAATAGGTTCTCTACATATTCTTTTGCTTTGAAGTGTGAAATGATTAGGGTTTCTAATTCCCTTATCCTATGGACAACTAAGATAGGCTTCAGATAGAAGTTGCTCAACCACTGAGGAGTCACAATTCAAATTTCCATGTGACCAATAGTTATATTTTTCTTTCCAATAATATTCATTAGGATTGCAACATTAAAACTAGAGACTAATAAGGGCTTGCAAGAACGTGAAAGTGTTAATGGAAAATTTCTAGAATAAAACTGGGTTTGGTTTTGTAGGTCTTTAGAGTGTTCTTCTATCACATATTGTGTTGTATTATAATTAACATATACTATGACCAACATTTTGGCGTTGTTACTAGGGAGGCACTAGGGGGAATAAGACCTTGGTGACGTGGCTTTAAGATTGGATTTTGCATAGTGTGATTTGGGAAAACTCGGTATTTTTTCTGCTAACTAAGACAATATCATTAGAAGTCAACATTATGGTTTTCTTCTTTATCTTGTTTTTTTGCAATTTTTTTGTTTCCTTTAAGTTGATTCATGGAAAGGATAACTTAACTCATGTCAATGGAGTCTTGATAGCGTGAGAGCTTCCAAGTACATGATGGATCTCTCATTAAATTTGTTCCCTTTTTGCATATTTTGTTTGTTTCTTTAAAAGGGTTTTCATTTTGTGATGTAAGAACCCCCATATGTTAGTACATGTGTTGATAGGACTTACTAGCTAGGAAGAGAAGGGTGCTAAAGAAAGACATGAACGAAAATGTTACTCCAAGGAAAATCTTGAATCCCGAGCCACAACATATTTGCATGTCAAGAAAAAGAAATATTGATAGATGTCAGAAATGTAATCACGTCTCAAAGAGGAAGATAAGGGTAAGATATTAACAAACTCTGTCTAGAAGCAGAGCCATATCAAGAAGAAAATATAGGAGCCTCCTTTAATCATTCTTCTTTATCTCATGAAGAAGCTAAAGAGTTGCAACAATAAATCAATGGAGAGTATGTACTAGAACCTGAGACTGAGGAGTCTCTGTCTTACCTCTCATAAGATCCTTCATGCCTTGAAGAGAGCACTCATCAAGCCATGGAAGAATCATAAACCGACTAGTTTTTCATGCTTTAGTATTTATTCTAGTTAATATTTCAAACATGAGTATGAATACATTTTTATATATGTTACACACATGGTTGCAGTGGAAGTATTCCTACAATTGAAAGGGATCTTCCTTCCTTCGAGTAATGTAATGTAGGATCAAAAGATGAACTAAATTAGATATATATACTATGTTAAAATAAATTTTTTGCAACATTGTCGAAAGCTACGATTCTTTAAAATTTTTAGTTTTTGCAGCCCCAGGCATAATTAGTACATTTTGAAGCACCATTATTGCAACTTCCTTTGAATGTGACTGCCATCACTAGAGTGATCATGACTGGTTGTTTCTTGTGTTAAATTCTCATGTGGTAAGTCTTGTTAGTTATGATTCACTCTTAATCCATCATTATTTTGTAAAGTGATTATGATAATTAATCCTTCTCCACGTCACTTGGCTGAGATTATCCACTAAGTCAGTTTAGGGGGAATTTCTCATTATTTACTATTCACAAGCTTAAAGATGTGTCGACTTTGGGGGGTTACAATCCAACTACCAGATAAATATTAGCCTCGTCACTCTAAAAGGTTGTTATCCAATAAATATTTCAAAGTTCCTCTAAGGGGTTTCGATTGAAAAACCTCCTATGATTGACCATTTATATAGAAACTCAATGGGATTTCACAAGACGTATGGCATGATTAATGAGTAAAATTTCAATCATTATCTAAGACTCTTTGCTTCATTACACATTAACTAGACAAGATTTAAGACTATTGTGAATGGTGTCATCCATGAGATAAGCTCAAATAATGAGTTATGCGCATAAGAAAACTAAAATATTCTCATACCACTTGGCTTAGAATTATAAAAGGAAGCATCGAGAATTACAAGTTAACCCGCCAGGGTGCTTAGCAAACCTATTGACAATGTGGCTATGCTTGTATGGTACCAAGGTAAAACCATCAGGGTACTAAACAGGCTTGCTGACAGTGCGACTATGCTAGGCAAGAGAGATGAAGAACACAAATTGGCACACAATAACTCACTCAAAGTGAAGGCCCTAGGTAAAATTCTAAAACAATTGTTATAAAATTTAAATCTAGAAAGAATAAATCTCATATTATAAATAATGTCCTTGATACCCTTCAAGTATTATGCTTTGAAGTTATATCCTTTAGGAAATAAGAAGGTTTTCATGGAAGTGGGACCTTTAGTGTAGTTAATTTAATTTGTTCATATAAGGGGGCTTCTATTATACACTTGGAAATTGGAAAGACATTGAGAGAGAGGGATAGTTGGGTCATCCCGGGAATGTATCGTTCTGTCATCCTTTTTCCCCTATTTTATATCCTATTTTCGTCCATGTTTAATACCATGAAATCCAAATCATAATTATGACACTTTTATTTATAATGAGATTATTGAGGTGATGAACTACTTACCTAGGCTACTCATGAGATGTTTTGTAGAAGTTTTGATAACAAGGAAATTATTTATTTGGATGGAAGGAGGTATCACAAGAGTCTTTTGATGCGGGGATATTTTCAGTGTTAGGTCCCTATAATACTAGTGTATCCCCCATATTATTATTGTTGTGTCTCATAAAAGCCCACTATTTTTATAGTTGTTCCCTTAAATTATTGTTGTTATGTAGGCCCTGATTATATTGTGATTCTTTAGACTCCTATATATACCAAGGAGGTTTTTTCATTTGTGTCATGCGAGAATTTTTCATTTATGTAATGTAAAAGGAGGTTTCCCCCTCAAAGTGGCTTATTCTTAAGCCATTGAGCTATCCTTTGTTCTATTTTTTTTTTTTTATCTAGTTACATAACATTTGTTATCAAATCTTTTGATCCTAAAGTTTCGTTGCTTCAAACGAGTCATCTTGGAGTTTTCACTATAATTTTTTTATTTTTATTTTATTTATTTATTTATTTTTATTTTTCTGTGAGGCTTTAGAAGTTTATTTTGACCACGTGGAGCCTATAACTTGTTGAACATTGTGTAAAAATTTCAGAGATTGGTTCAGTGTATTCTCCGAAATATGTTTCTAGGAAGTTAGGGTTTTTGCATGCTCCAAAATTTTGTCTCAAATAGGTGTTTCAGGGAAGATCATCATAACTTTTGTTTTGGGAATCCAAATTGAATTTCATAAAAAGTTATTGAAATGGAATGGAATTTAGTTTCTTGGGTATCATTTTCAGGTAAACAATGACACATGAAATTCCATACAAGTTTGCTTGATTGAACCAGTCCATAAGAAGGTCATCTTGGAATATTTGGCCTAACTTTATCTTGAAGAATCCAATGGTATAACTAGTGGCATTCGAAAGAGGACACAAATAGATACAATAAGATGAAATTTCAAACATTTAGAGGCCAAAATTGAAGAGATACAATAGTTTCAAGATCAAGCTCTAAAAAGCAAGAGAAAAGGTGTGTAGTTTTTATATTTGCATAAATTTTGTTTGAAAAATTAGTCTGTAGTAATTCAAAGGGCATAATAAATCTTAGATATCATTATTTGGTTCTAATATGCCTCACAAAAAAGTAATAAATAATTAGTAAGCAACCAAAAATCTATACTACGACGCATGAAGAAAAGGAAGAATTGCAGCATGATATATCAAAATTACAATATCGAGTGCAACAAATTTTGCTCTCGCAAAGAGTAACAAGAAAGAAATTAGAAGCAATGATGAATTGGAAGGTTTGAAAATGTTTCTGCAAGAAAGGCCTCCTCGTGGTGACAAGTTATTTGTTGTATTAGGAGTCTAATGGTTACAATCTTTGGGGATGCCATGTTTTAATTTTCAAGAATTTTTCTTAAAATTTTTCGAGGAAGGAAAGGAAATTTAATTAAGGGGTATAAAATGGAAACTAGGGAACATAATAAACTCTAATGCATGAAAAAACTTTTGAAGAAAGGAAAACAAGGCATAATTTCACAATTATGCTCACTTGACATTCAAATAGTGAAATCATCCATTTCTCCATATCTCCAAAAGGTCTTGGGAAATTATTCCAAGGTATTTGAGACTCCCAAAGGTCTTTAACCTATTCTTGATCATGATCATGCTATTCACTTGATTTTAGGAAGTGTTCTGGCACATCAAACCTTACAAAGATCCTTATGCCCAAAGGAGTGAAATTGAACATAGCATTCCATGAATTCTAGAGGCAGGTGTAATTCAACTTATCCAAAGTTCTTTCTCTATCAAGCAGTATTGGTGCAAAAGAAGGAATGGATCATGGAGTATGTGTTAAAAAAAGAGAGCTCAACAGACTCACTATTAAATATTAATTCCCCATTCCTGTCATTGATTAATTGTTGGATGAATTACATGGAGAAATTTAATTAACCAAGTTGGATATTCACTCTAGATATCATCAAATTAGAGTGAAGATAGAAGACATTCCAAAAACGACATTCGAAACTCATGAAGGTAATTATGAATTTTTGGCCATGCCTTTTGGCCTTACTAATACACCTTACACATTTCAAGGTTTGAATAATTCCACATTCAAACCCTTTCTTAGAAAATATGTGTTAGTATTTTTTGATGATATACTAATTTACAACAAGTCTTGGAAAGATCATGCTCAACATGTTGGTAGGGTGCTTAAATTATTGGAGGAGGAACAATTGTATGTGAAAGCCTCAAAATGTTTCTTTGGGATACATGAGGTAGAATATTTGGGTCAGATTGTATCTCATGAGAAAGTGGACCCTAACAAAATTAAAGCCATGAAGGAATGGGAAATTCCCACAACCCTCAAGCATCTTCGGGGATTTTTTGGTTTGACAGGGTATTACCACAAGTTTGTCAATAATTATAGGAAAATAGGAGCACCTCTAACAACATCACTCAAGAAGGATGCATTTTTTTGGACTCAAGAAGAAACTGAGACCTTTTAACATCTTAAAGAGGTAATGTGCCAAGTTCCAGTCTTAGCTACACCAGACTTCACAAAAACATTTATTGTGGAATATGATGCCTTAGGAAATGGAATTGTCGTTGTTTTAATGCAAGAAGGAAGACCCGTTGCTTTTGAAAGATGTCCAATCAAAGGAAAGTATTTACACAAACATATTTATGAGAAGAAAATGTTGGCAATACTACATGCCCTAAAGCAATGACACCCTTACTTGATGGGAAGAAAATTCAAGATAAAATCAAATCATAATAGTCTTAAATACTTTTTCAAAAAAAGACTATCTTCAGAAGAGTAGCAAAGGTGGGTCACAAATATGTTGGGTTATGACTTCCAAATCATCTACAAAAAGGAAAGAAACATGTTTTTGCGGATGCACTCTTAGGAAAAGATGAGGATGTGGAAGTGTTTCTCTGTGCCATTTCTATTATCCAACTTCAATGGATAACTGAAGCAAGGGATGAATGGAAGAATGATGAAGAGGTGTGGAAACCCATTCAAAAGATACAACAAGATCCTAGTACATATGATACATTTATCTGGAAAAGTGATTCATTATGGTACAAAGATCATTTATATCTATGTAAGAACTCATAACTCAGACAAAATATTCTTTTGGAATTGCAAACCTCTCCTTTAGGAGGGCACTTAGGGTTTTAAAAACTTACCATAGCATCAAGAAGGATTTGTTTTAGGATGGCCTTAAATTTGATATTTAGAAGTTTGTGGCAGAATGTTCAGTTCTCCAGCAAAATAAAGTTGAGATAATTAAAACCCCAGGTCTGTTACAACCTTTAGCCATCCCAAGTCAGTGTTGGGAGGAGGTCTCAATGGTTTTTATCATAGGTTTACCCAAGTTTGAAGGAAAGAGTTTCATCATGGAGGTAGTTCATAGACTTATAGTATGCACACTTTTTTGCACTATCTCATCCTTTCAAAGCTAGTACAATCACCACTACATTTATTGAAATAGTTTAAAAGATACATGGAAATCCAAAGATTATTGTAAGTGACAGAGATCCCATTTTCATTGGAAATTTTTGGACAAAATTATTTTCTTGTCTTGGTACTCAATTAGCTCATAGCTCATCTTACCGTCCTTAATCTAATAGGAAAACTGAGATAGTGAACAAATGTTTGGAAGGATAATTTTGTTGCTTTGTATATGATAAGAAAACATAATGGATTAAGTGGTTACCTGTGACAGAATGGTGGTATAATACTTCCTTCCATACCGCAGCAAAAATGACACCATTTATGGAATTTTATGGATATCATTCACCATCCATCACTTTGTCTTTAAGAGAAAATTCTAAGGTTCAAGTAGTGGAAGATCACATCGAGCACCAAAAATGTTATATTCTTGACCTATGATAAGTCCTGAATATGAGAAATGCGAAGAATATAGCCCAAAACATGGAATTATCACATGAAATGATAAAAACTGCAAGGTATTTTGTTATTCAGAAGCAGATTCAATGTTCACTTGCCTCTTCGATGGGGGGAAATCCATTAGAGCAGAGCTAAATTACAATAAGACTTGATGATATTTCCCTTACTAACTAAGACTATTTATAGCTAAATGACATCCAAAATCCTAACTACTAGTGGTCCCTTGCATAACATGGGTTAACAACTTTATTTATTAACTATGACCCATTTAAAAATAACTGTGGTCCCTTTTCTCTAATGTGGGTCAACCACTTACAATTATTAATGTTGATTTATTGACTCTATAACTAACTATGACTCTGACTCGGCCCATTAGGCTTATTACATAAATAAAGGGGTTAGGTTTGGACCCTAACATGCCCTCCCCCATCAAAAGCAACCTTGTCCTCAAGGCTAAAGCTGTAGAAACTACTAAAGAATAATGGCTAGTTTCCAAGTCGCATCCTTTGGAGAGGTGTATTTCCACTTGATGAGGACTTCCTTGATTATGCGGTTGGGGAGATGTCTTTCACAAGTATCGAGGACCTATTATGGTCAGAGCGAAAGTAATCCTTCCTCATCCAATTTGTGTATACTTGTTTGAACTCCGAATTTTTTCCCCACCACTTTCTTGAGGGATGATATGTGGAAGACCAGATGGGTTTTTGAAGTAGGTGGCAAGGCCAGTTTGTACACAACTTCTCCTATGCGTTGAAGTATCTTATAAGTCCCATAGAATTTTCATGCTAGTTTATGGAAACCCTTTTCTTTGAAAAATGTTTTCTTACATGGTTGGAGTCACAGGAATACCTAATCCCCTTCTTGAAATGAGTGCTCTGAACGATGTTGGTCAGCCGTTTTCTTCATTTAGTTTTGAGCTTGATGTAGATTATGTTTGATATGAGTGATCATGGCGGTATGGTTCTGTAGGAGTTGATCAATTTCCCACACTTTAGAACATCCAGGGATATAAGAAACAATTGAAGGTGGGTGTTGGCCATACGCTGCCTCATATGGAGTCATCTTGGTGACTTCATGATAGTTAGTATTATACCACCATTCAACTAAAGGTAGCCATTGTACCCATGGATGTTTCTTTTCTAAACTGAAGCACCTCAAATAGGTCTCCAAACATTTTTTTACTACTTCTGTTTGACCATCAACTTGGGGATGATAGGTGGTACTTATTTGGAGTTGCGTGCCCTATAGCTTGAAAAGTTCCTGTCAAAATTTGTTGGTGAAAATTGGGTCACAGTGAAACACAATGGAATTCGACATGCCATGAAATTTGAAGATCTGGTCCAAGAAAACTTGAGCCACCAAAGTGGGGGAAAATGGGTGTGGTAGAGCACAAAAATGAGCATATTTAGAAATTTTGTCAACAACCACCATGATGATTGATTTGTTGCCTGACTTTGGGAGACCAATGATGAAATACATGGAAACATCCATCTAGATAGAAGTAGGGAGTAACAATGGTTGTCGGGTTCCTGGTAACTTGACTGTTCCCCCTTTGTTGTGTTGGCATACATCACATTTAGCTACAAAAGTAAGAATTTTGTTTTTCATTCCAGTCCAAAACAAAGAATAATGTGTGTGAGCATAAGGCTTATGAAATCTTGAATGTCATTCAATTGGAGATGAGCGCAACTCATCTAAGATGCGGGTTTTGAGGGTGGAGGCCAAGGATAACACTATTCGATCCTTGCAGTGAAGAATGTAATCTTACCAAGAGTAGTCTACTAAGGAATTAGGATATTGTTTTAAGTTATTAATGAGTTGGGAAAGAGAGGGATGGGAGAACCATTCCATGCGAGCCTCTTCAATATAATCTTGTATGTGTAGAGATATTGATCAAAGGGTGATCTCATCATGAAATTAGCATGATAAATCATCAACCACTACATTGTCACACCCCTTCTTGTAAATTATCTCATAATCATATCCCAGCATTTCAAGCCATTTATTTCATTGTGGCGACAATAGACGAAGCTCTAGAAAATATTTTAGGTTGTGATGCTCTGTGAAAATTTGGAAATGTCACCCCAATAAGTATGGAAGCCAGGTGTCTATTGCATGTAAGATGGCCATCATTTCTTTCTCATAAATAGATTTACCCAAATGTTTTCCATTGAGTTGTTGACTAGTTAAAGTTGATAGTCTACCTTCCTGCATTAATACAATGCCAATTCTTGTACCTAAAGCATCACATTCAATAAAAAAAAAATTAGTTAAGTCAGGTAGGCAAATACAAGAGTGGAGCACATGGACCGTTTGAAAGCCAAGAAGGCCTGCTAAGTTGCATCAGTTCAGAGAAATGAATTTTTCTTGAGAAGATTATTGAGTGGTCTAGAAATGCATCCATACTTGTAGACAAATTTGTGATAGTAGCTAGTGAGACCCAAGAATCCCCTCAAACTCTTCAAGGTTTTTGGTTGGGGCCAATATTGCATTCCCTGAATCCTTTTAAAATCAACCCTCACTCCTTCACGGCCGACAATGTGTCCCAAATAATCAACTTATTCCATTTGAAAAGAGCACTTGGATAATTTGACAAATAATTTCTGATCTTAGAGTAGTTGCAATATCTGGTCTACATGTTGAAGATGTTTGTCCCAAGTTATGTTGTAGATGATAATGTCATCAAAGAAGACCAGGAATTTTTTTTAGAGATATGGTTTCGTAAGGTGCTTCATGAGGCTTTGAAGATTATATGGAGCATTACAAAGACCAAATGGCATAACCAGGAATTCATAATGGCCTTCATGAGTTTGAAAGGCAGTCTTTGCAATGTCTACTTCCTTCATGAGTATTTGATGATAGCTTAAGTGGAGTTCTAGCTCGGTAAAAAATTTAGCACCATGCAGTTCATCAACAACCAGAATATGAAATTTTTCCTTGATTGTGAGCTTGTTAAGGGACCGAAATTCTGGACAGATGCACCATTCTCCATCTTTTTTTAGAACCATGACCACTAGAGATGAATAAGTGATGATGTTGGGACGAATAACAACAACTTCAAAAAGTTCCTTGGTTATTTTTTTAATTTCATTATTTTGGGAAAAAAGATATCGATATGGGTGGACATTAGGATTTTGGGCACCTGGGACCAAAGGGATGCTATGATAATGTTCACCCCTGGAAGGTGGAAGCTCTTTAGGTTTGTCAAAGACTCACTGGTGGCGATCTAATACCTATTTCATCTCAGGATGAATATGAGGAGTAGTGGATTCAATGGCTTATATGGCATTAAATTGGGTGACTACTCTATGATGGTCCTTTTTTAAAAACTTCTCCATTAGATGTGAGCTGATGATAGTAGGAGCACCTGCATGGAGTCCCCTTAACGTATGAATGTGGTCATTCTACTTAAAGATCATATATAACTCCTGGAAATCCATTGTGATAGGGCCTAGTGTGCGAAGCCATTCAACACCCAAGACAATGTTGCAACCACCCATTTCAATGGAAAATATGTGGGTTTTTAGGTGGTAGTCTCCCATCTGAAGCTTAATATTTTCATAACGACCTTCACATTTCATGGTCCCCCCATCAGCAATAAGGACTTGGAAAATAGATACCACCCATACAAAGCAATGAAAAATTTATGTGACTCTATTATGGACAAATTTATGAGTGCTTCTACTATCAATCAATACAACTAATGGTCGATGCTTAATAAAGCCCCTGATTTTGAGAGTCTGAGGTGAAGAAATTCCAACCAAGGCATGTAGTTATATAACTGACTCATCGGGCATAGCTGTGAGATCATTGTCAGTTTTGGTTTCCCCTACTTCTTCCTCTGGCACCTCAAGGGATGGAGCTTCATCTGCTGAGAACTTTGGTTCCTTGCATTTATGTCCAGGGGAGTACTTGTCATCATAGTAGTAGCACAATCCTTGTTTTGTTCTTTCAGCCATTTCTGCTAGTGACACCTTTTGAACCTTAAGTGTTTGAGTGGGACACTAAGCCTGGGTGGGATGTGCCTTGGCAAGGAAATTTGGATGATTGGGTTGGGAATTTAAGGCGATTTTCACATCTAAGGCCTTGAAAAAACATCCAACCAAGTAGCTAGGTGGTGCATCCTAACATGGGCTTGGATGGCTCCTTTTAGGCCACTGATGAAACATTCCAAGTAGAAGTCATCTCCTAGGCCATCAGTTCTGATGGCCAATTATTCAAAGGCTTAGTCCTTTACTATACCTATTTTCGAGAGCTTAGTGAGACGAAGCAAAAAATTAGATTCTCAGTCAAAATAATCACATATGGCTTTTGAGAACATTTTCCAAGTTACTATCCTTGGATAACATTTCTGATACCACTTCCATATCTCTTGGTCCAATTAATGGGCTCCCACATACAGTTTAGTTCCATCTTCATAGATATCATTAAGGGAGAAATATTTTTCCATTTATGCAACCCATACTGCAGGGTTAGATTCATCAAATTTGTACATGTCTAGCTTAGGTGTCTAGTGGTTGGAAGAGTGGTGATTTCCATGTAAGTGAATGTGATGGTTGGATTCTCCTTCTATGTGTGAATCAACACTAGGCTCCTCCCTATTAGACGTTTTATAAGGGTTTCTTGTTGTGAGATCTGTTTGATAATATTATCCTTAAATGCCTTGAATCTTTTCTCAAGGTGGTCGACCCTCTCGATTTCCTTTTCTACAGCCAGAACTTGAGATTTGGTACATATAATACGCTAACCCCTGTCAATTTTTTTGAGCCTACTTAAGAGTAGTCTTCTTGGAAAGAGGGAAAGCTCAAGAGTCTAATGGTATGGGTCACTTGAAGCCGCGTTAGTATAAATTTTGGGACCGCCAAAAAATTGGGGGCTTACAAGTGAATGGTACCACTGCGACTAGTTCGTCGTCCTGAATCTTATGGGCTAAGTCTCTTGCAAGTGTCCCAGGATGGTCTAAAACTTTTTTTTCTCTGAAAGGAGTTTCACTGCCTGCTGATCAATACCATGGTAACTAAATTCCAGAAATCTTGATACTTCCTAATGTCCTTCGAAAACTGAGCCTGTATTGTAGTAACAGAAACCCCAAGGTATTGGTACTCCTGAATGTACTGTGAAAATTTGATCTGAACTATGGGAGCTAAAACCATCATTGCACGGGTAGTCTAATATGAATTGCGAAAACCCCAACTAACGAATATGAGTTGTACGATGATGGAAAAGCCCCAACTATTGGATTTTATCTGGAAGATAAGGTAGAGGGTGATCTTCAAATGGAGGAGGGAACTATGGTCACAAAGGAGTGTCATGTTCTACAGATCACAATAAACAAAAGGGGTCCAACAATAGTACTCAGTCCAATCTATTATGACACTAACTAAGGAGGATCGACCACACCCTTAACCATATTACCGACTACCCTATTGTATGTGCAAGTAATCTCCCCGATTGCTTTTCTTAGTTTTTTGTAGCAACAAGACAACTACCGACTTATCCAAGGTTAAGTCTTAAGTGATCCCAGGGGGCTTGAGATATACTAAAGGGTACGTGGAGGTGCAGTCCATGTGTGATTCTGTGTAATGCGTTACTACTCGAAGGGGTACCGACAGAGGTTATAGGGGATTCCAACAAGTGTGACCACCTGTTGTAGTTCCTGCATTAATGCTTCCCCAAATCCGTAGGTTTATGCGCTCAATGACACATCCCATGGTTTAAAGACATCGTAACATGTCTCTAACCTAAGAACAAATATGTGAAAATTAGAGGTACATATGGCCCTGAAAAGTTATTTGATCGCACTTGTTATATTCTTGAACTACAACAAATCCAAAATACCAAAAATACAAATAAATATAGCCCAAAACACATAATTATCACATGAAATGAGAAAAAATTGCAAGGTATTTGATTATTCATAAGCAAATTCAATGTTCACTTGCCTCTTCTAGGGGGCAACCTCCAATAGAGCAGAGATCAATTACAATAAGGCCTGACCTTCTTTCCTTTACTAACTAAGAATATTTATAGCTAAATGATATCCAAAACCCTAATTACTAGTGGTCCCTTGCATAACACAAGTTAACCACTTTATTTATTAACTATGGCCCACTTACAACTAATTATAGTCCCTTTTCTCTAATGTGGGTCAACCACTTACACTTATTAATGTGGGATTTATTGACTCTCTAACTAAATATGACTCTAACTTTACCCATTGGGCTTATTACATAAATAAATGGGTTAGGGTTGGACCGTAACAAACAACAAGTTCTTCAACTCTTAAGGGATAACCTGACACTAACAAAAAATAAAATGAAACAAAAGGTAGATCAACATCGCAGTGAAAGGAGTTTTGGCATAGAATATTGGGTATTTTTACGGCTACAACCATATGAAAAAATGTCCCTCAAGCAAGCTAAGAAGGATAATAAATTATCACCCAAGTTCTATGGTCCTTAAAAGGTGTTTCAAAAGATTGGTACTATGGTGTACAAATTGGAGTTTCTTGCATATTCATGAGTACATATAGTTTTTCATGTTTCATGCTTAAAGAAGGTTATAGGTGATAAGCTTCTAGTTCAAACAATATTTTCATAACTTGATGAGGAAGGGAAAATCATATTGGAGCTTGAAGCAGTCATGGAATAAATAACTCGAAAACTACAGAATTGATCAATGTCATAGTATCTCATTAAGTGGAAGAACTTATTTGTTGAATATTTGATATGGAAGGATGAGTATTTTATACAAAAGAATCCAAAACTACTCAAACATTGAGAACAACATTGTTTTGAAGGAGAGGAGCATGTTAGATCCCTATAATACTAGTATAGCCCCCATATTGTTATTGTTGTTACCATGTGCCCCCCATATTGTTATTTTTTTGTCCTATAGAAGCCCACCATTGTTATTGTTGTGCCCTTACATTATTATTGTTATGTAGGCCCTGATTATTTTTTTATCCTTTAGACTCCTATATATACATGGGAGGTCTTGTCATTTGGATCATGCAATAATTGTTCATTTATGTATTGTAAAAGGAGGTTTCCACCTTGAAGAGCCTTATTTTAGAGTCATTGATCTATCTTTTGTTCTATTTTGTGGTCTGGTTATATAAAATCCATACTTTATTAGTCATTTGTACCATGCAGTTAAGTGTCAAGGTTCAACAATAAGCAACTTCAACATTATATAGTGAGATTCCAAAATTTAGCATTATCATTAACACCATTATTAGCAGTGGCATCATCAGTTTCAACCCTAACTTTATCACTTTAAATAGTCCTAGAATGTTAGTAGAATACCTTATGATAGAGTTTACCTAGCATGATTTCTTCTCAAACTACGGAAATAGAGATGGAAATCTTGAAACTTTTCTCTGATAGCAATAGTTACACGATCCCATGTTTCATCAACAAGATTGGTCTTCATATTATGCATAAAAGGAAAGGTCAATGGAAGTATGCCCATTTTTAGCTCACATTTTTGTTGAGGGTCAAAAACAACCTCATTAACATGTATGGGAGACCACTCGGTCAAAGCCCGAACTAAGCTCTTATCAGTTTGATGTAGTGGTTCCAACTAGTCCAATTGGGTCCAGTTACCCTCTCTCCTTCTCTGCTGGCTTATTGCATTTCTATTACTTGCCAATAGAAAAAGAGAAATCAAAACCGCCCTATTGCAGAGCTCATGCAAGAAAGTGACCCTTAAGCCAACTCTACAACTCATCCAAGCCGCAACTAAGTTCTTCCCATGTATGATAGGACTTCTAAAATACAAAATTTAAATCTAAATGCATATTTACTCTAAGATGCAAGTGAAAACTAATCCTATCTTGAATTGGAAAATGATAGCCTTCTCTCAATTCGATATCAGATGAGCTAATCAAAGGAAAATGACTATTTATATGATTGAATTTATTATAAATTTTCCATTAATTAAAGAAAGTAGGTCATTCAATCAATGAAACATAAATCAAAATAGGAATGTATTTAAACAATAAATAGCTACTACTTATTACATTCGAATCTCAATGAATTCATATTAATTCTAATTCTATCATACCTCAGAGATAGCTCCTACAAAACTTCAATAGCATAAAACAATCAAAACGAAAATAGTGCTCAATATCAAAATGCAATACACTATTTAGAACAAGAATTAAAATCAATTGCAGAAATTTTGATAACAAAATGATTAATTTACATCCGAGATAATAATGCACATGAAATGAAAATTAATTAAAAGCATACCAAAATCTCATTACAAGGATTTGTAATCCTTGAGTAGCTTCAACTCCTTGGAGAAATTTCTTACAGTAGTGCAAAAGAAGCTTCTCTTTCAAAATTAAAAATACTATGTCTCTCATAATTCAACTCATAGTACATTACAATACTTCAAATGCACAACAACAAAAATTCACAGTCTTCCCCAAACTTCAAATTTGAAAATTTCCCCACATCCACAACTATAATCCCCTAATAAAACAATACTTTCATATCCTTCAATTGAAGAGAAAAGGAACATCTCGTTCATTCTCTATACTGTTATCTAATAATTACAAGAAATCTTAAAAATAGAGAACTGTTGAGAGTAGTTTTCCAGATCCTAAATTAGAGCTGCAAATTCCCAATTTTCCTCTTTGCTAGTCCTTTTCCTTTGCTACAAAATGCCTCAGGTATGAACTTGTCCCACTGATCTCTTGGTATAGACTAATCAAAACCAAAATTAAATTAAATTGCACACGAAAACCAGAATTGTAAAATCTGGAAAAAAACAACTCTCATGAAAATGCTAAATTAAAATAAACGATATCCAAACAAATTCCAAGATGTGATTGCTTCTAATAGGTCTGATTATATTTTGAGTAATGCTAGAGGATGAATTAGTTACATAGTTTTCTCAAGCCAA
The DNA here is from genome assembly GCA_000404065.3 of Pinus taeda. Classification (NCBI taxonomy): domain Eukaryota; kingdom Viridiplantae; phylum Streptophyta; class Pinopsida; order Pinales; family Pinaceae; genus Pinus; species Pinus taeda. The sequence goes on along the minus strand of APFE030443183.1, from coordinate 50,850 downwards.
TGAAATTTGGCCAAATCAAAATTTGGAGAAACTAATTATTGTTGCAAATTTCACTTTGTCTTTCGATGAATTTTTGATGCAAAGTCTACCCTGCAAAACCCAGAATCTTTCACACTATGATTATAAACATGCATCACAGCATTTTCCCCAAATCCAAAAAGAAGATAAAACTGTTTAGCTTCATCAACAGTTGTAATCTAATTCCCAAAACAACACCGAAACAACCACGCTTCCTCATAACTCTGCCATGACATAAAAGACACAAAACGTCTATATCGAAGAATAGCAATCGGTTCCAAAAATCTTGGGCTTAACATCTGAAGAAGCTTATCTGCCCATTCAGTTGACAGGTTGCCTTCCAATTCACCTCGAGAAAACCCAATGGAAAAAAACTCCAGCATTGAATGGCTTACTCTTTATTTCGAAACAATCAGAATTACAATGGTGTTTTGGCTCTCTGGAGCATTGCGAATTATAGACCCAGAAATATTTTCAGCAATCCCTCTCCTCTGATAAAGAACCCCATCTCCAGCGCTTGCAAAAGTTTATGCGCAGAATTGACTTGCTGGAAACCACTGGAACGCTTGGTGCCCCAATTCTTCAGCTTTTCAGCTACCTAACTCCAGTGCTCTTCTTCCCTTTGTCCTTTTGGAAGCAGCGTTCCAATCATAGTTCCGTTGTCAATTGTCTTTCCTTCTTTCAATCCGTAAATTTTTAATTTTAACTCTAGGATTTCATTGGCAATGCTTCACCTTGGAAGCGAGCAGTAGCAGATTGAAGAACCAGGGGGACCTTCACTGTATCACCGCTTCCTTCAACCTCCTCATCAACTTCGTAAACTCGAGCTCAACTTTTGTAGCCAGTCTTTGATATTCGTGAGTTTTCTTCATTGAACTGAACCATCAAATCGATTTAATGTTTGAGACACTCGTGGCAATAATTTTGGGGACAGTCAGCTTACATGTTGCATGGCCAACTGAAGGTATAATTATGTTAGATGATCCATCAACTTAGAACACTTGACAAAATTATTCTTTATTAAAACAATAGTAATTACAATAAATTGACCCTACTTGACATTGAAGCCAACCCTTCACTTCCACACACGAACACCACCACTCTTCTCCTCTCATGAGAGCTTTATTGCCTCTTTATTTCTAATTAAGGATAGACCTTCTCGGTCCTTATCCAATACAACAACATGCTTTACATAATGATTTAAAACATAAAAGCTTTAAAGCTCTACATGCAATGCATACATATGACAAAAAGCCTCTTAAGGCTTTATTCCATCTTTTCTCTGTTTTAAAATAGAAAAACCTCCTTATCACTTAATGATCCACATCCATTCATTTTATGCCTAAAAGCTCTCCCTAGTTCCTATGTTCTCATTTATTTATTTTGAGAATATCTAATTAAATCACACTTAAAAGCTTAAATATTAAAATGACTTGGAACTTAGGAAACTAATTCAAAAAATGCATGACCCCCTACATCTACTATTTACAATGATTTCCCTTGGCTGAATGCTCTTGCATCAATTTTTGGGTCATTGAATGATTGAATCTACTAAATTTATTATTTCCATATTATTCTCTTGATTCTTATCTTTCCAACGAGCTATTGTGAGCTTCTTTTGGCTTAGTAAATATCCAAATATGCCTCTCCAAAATTGAATCACCAAAACTATCAAAATTACTAAAAAATGCGTCTCTTAAACAAAATTATATTTCTAATTAAATAACTAATAAAATTAAAATTTAGTTAACTATTAATTAATTACAATAAGTAAATTAATAAATATACAAATATTAATTTATAATTATGAAAAATTAAACCTAAATAATAAATTATATTATATTATTACAAATTAATTAAAATTAAATTAAATTACCAAACTAATAATACACAAATTAAATTGAATTATGAAAAACTAATTTATTAATTGTAAATTAAAACAATTATAATATAAACATATATTAAAATATCATATAGTGGTTGTTGGGTGCTCTTTGTTAGGAGACCTGGAATAGATATAAGGACGAGTATTTTTTAAGTGGGAGGCATGAGGAGTGGAGTTTCGGAGGTTTTGATTTCGGAGAGGTTTTTAACAGGGAGTTCCAAAAAGATGAAGTCCCAAAATAACATATTAGTAGGAGGGATTTACCCTTATGAAGTGGGAGTTAAAAAAAATATGTGAAATCAAGTTTCGGGGAAGGATTATTTCACAAATTCTTTTAAAATAAGATTATGAAAATAAAAAGTTTTGTGATAAGGGAAGTATATGGTGAAGGAGAGGAGAATAAGGGAATGCTCCAAAATGAGAGGAGAGAGTGAGGAAAGAGGAGAGATAAATGGAAATTCATGTAAGGTGATGAAGAGAGGAGAGGAGGGCTTTTTTCTCCATTGTATAAACTACAATTATTTGATAATAAAAATTTTGATGTTGAAAAAAAACTACAATCAACTTATAATTAAAGCTGTGATAACATTAAAAACTACAACCACTTGAATTTTTGGGATTTCGAAAGTTTTAATAATTTGAAATTTTAATTCAGTTCCAAAATCCAATAACATATAATGTTATTTGTTCTACAGAATGGGCTATGGCGATTTTGTAGAACCGTTAATAAAATAAAATAAAAATTAATTAAATATTTAATACAAAATCAATATTTACAACTAATTTGCAAAAATTAAAATATTATATATTTTGTACATTTTTTAATCCAAGTGGTAAAAATCACCGAACTTTGGATAAACACCATTAGCAAATTGCGCATCCAAATGAGATGAAATGAGAACCGATGAAAAGCTAGCAAAAATTCAAACGTAGTGAAGCAATCAAAAGAAAAATATGAATAAATAGAAAATCTCGCCAAATTGTCGGACACTTAACCAAAAGAAAATATTAAAAAGCGATTAAGCCAAAATTTACGAAAAGGGTCCCATTATTATTATGAAGAATAATAAGTTAAAAATGGGGTGTTGTGATTTTATCACAACAAGTTTCAATATTTCATAAGAACAAAACTTAATTTATTATGCTAGCCAACAATGGAAAGGTGTTAGGTGACCTGAGGTAAAAAATCATTATTTTGAGGTTGGTAACATGTCTCTAACATTGGAAATTTTGGCATAAATAACCTTTTATCCTATATTTATAAAAATAAGCATTACTATCCCTTGTTTTGGAATTATTTTCATGTATTTAGGCTTCAATGCCATATCTTTGGCATGCATGATGAATGATCATGACTCAAACACTCAATATCATCATGTCTCTTAACTGCAAGGACACTTACATATCATGCTAGGGATACAACCATTTCCTCCATTATATATTTGGCTTTGTTTTCTCATTCTGCAACCCTTACACTAGTCCCTCATTATTATGTGTCTCATTCCTTTCACAATTCTCATATTTATCCATGTAAAGAGAAGTGAAAATATGATTTTTTTAATTAATCTTGATCTGATTGGGAAAATTAGTTTTGTTGTGCTAAAATTCCTTTTCAAAATACATTAAATGTGCTTGTGGATTATGAAATTATTTGCAAGTTTAAACATGGGTTTTTGAGTGTTTTTATGTAAAGTTTATGTGCAAATTAACATAAACAAATGACTGAACAACAACATACAACATACAAAAACATCACCATAAACAATATCACATCAGCACATGATGGAGTTCATCCCTCCTCGGCTACGTCTCCTCAGTTCAGCTTCTAATGTCTTGACCCTCACTATTATGCTAAAAAATGTGAATACATTAGTTTATAATGCTCAGAATGCTCTAAAACCTATTCCAATGGCTCCAGATTGCCCAAAAATGTCTGTGTAGCCTCTTTCTGCTCCTGATTTGGTAAAAAAATCATCAAGTTATGATTTTTCCCAAGTTTGGTTGTTATTCGCTCTACAAACTCCCCAAAATCTGGTACCTAACCCACAATTTCACCCCAGAATTTGTTAATGGAGTGCCATTTTGCCCAAAAACTAGTGCAAATTGTTAGCGCTTTAATTCGGCCTCGAAGGCCTAATGCTAAATTTTACAATGAGAATATGCCACTTGGAACCACGTGATTCACCGAGACCGTTGACCAGTTAAAGCACTACATACACCTGCCCTGTCAATGCCACGTCAACAGTACGGACTGCTGACTGGGTGTCAATTTTTTTTCAAAAATTTGCTTATTTGGGAAAGTGAATAGAACATTATTCTGGGAGCATATGATGTTCATTTTGCACAAAATGAGTTGTGCTAGATTCATGATAACGAGAACTACGCAGTCATATGGGTTCCACACCTATCCAACAGCTTTCACTTTTGAGCTATCTTTCTGAGCACCTAATCATTCCTCCACACTAGAAGCCTTTTGGACCCCAAAATATCACTTTCAATTGTCCAACAGGTGAGGGTACAGTTCCTTCACCTTTCTAATCTCGATCCATTTTTCACCAACTTGGAACTTGTGATCTACACAATGTTTGTCATTCCTTGCTTTGTACTTGCCTTTGTTATTTTCAAGCTAATCTTGCACTATTTGATGTACCATTTGGAGTCGTTCAATGAACTCTTTGGCCTTGTTCATATTACTATCAATAGCAACATCCTTCTTACCAAAATGATACAACACATTATGATGCAAATGGTAAACAAATTCCTCTACTTGATTCCATTGACTCAAGCTTGAATGTACATCTTGAAAGTATGTATTTTTCTGATCATAACTTTCATGTAAAAAAATGATGCTTGAGGGAAGTAGTTATACAAACAATAGGCCTAGAAAGCATATCAACAAACTTGTCACTCATACCTTTCTTATTGCTTTTGACCAAGAGGAATAGTAGAATAAAACCCATCCAATGAAAGTGCCTTTGTCGTTGCAACTTAATCATTGCATCACTGAAAATTTCTGAATGAAATGAAATTGTCTTACCATGTTGCATAAGGACTGCGCCCATGGCATAGTCACATACATAAACTTGAAACTCAAATGAATTTTTCAATCCTAGAAGAGCAAGTATAAAGTTTGAACGAATCTTTTGTTTCTAAGCATCAAATTCCTCTTATTGTTTGCCTCCCCACTAGAAGAGCTTTTTCACAACTACCAAAGAATGCAAATGAGCTACAATAGAAGAAAATTTAACAAAAAATTTCCTCCAACATTGGATTGCTCCCAAAAAAACCTCTTATCTAGAGGACTATCTTGAGCGTTAACCAACCCACAATGGAATCAATCTTGGATAGGTCTTACTTCAGCTCATCTTCTCCAATATTATGGCCCAAGTACATCAAAGAAGTTTTATCCAACTCATACTTTGACATCTTCAATAACAAATTTTCTTGACATACAAAATCAAGTATTTTTTTCTCGCACATGACATGTTCATAATGAAATTTTCTAAAAATGAAAATTTCATCCGAGTACACTATCATGTTTAGAAATGGCTTCAATAAATCTTTCTTCAGGTGCATGAAATTAGTAGGAGCATGTCAAAGGCCAAAAAACATAACATTAAGCCATTCAAACAAACCTTGCTTGGATTTGAATGTTGACTTCAATATGTCTCCTTCAACAAATCTAAGCCCAATAGCCTGACCCCCCCCCCCGCACCCCCTCAAGTAATGATCGCGTGGTGGTATCATGTCTAAGGGCCGACCCCCGTGGGCTGGCCCTTTCCCGAAATGGCGTGGAAAACAAATTCAAATATATGTCAGCAATGTATATAGTTAAGAACCATGGTGATAGCGTATTAATAAATGACTCTGGTCTATTTTGTGAGGTCACAACTTCGACCCCCATTGCTGCTTCTCGGACTCGAACCATAATTTTGGTGGCCCTCGGGCTACCACATGGTGGCCTCTGTCTGTGCCACATGTCACCCCGTGGTTGGCCACCAACCAACCATTAAAAATTCGCCAAATTGCACCATGATAATGTGCCACTTGGAACAACAGGAATCATCGATTCCATTGATCAATTAAAGTGCCACATACACCAGCCCAATGAGTGCCATGTCAGTAGTATGGACTATTGACTGGGTTGTCAATTTTTTTAAAAAATTCGCCTGTTTGGGAAAGTGAATAGAACATGATTATGGGAGCATATGATGTCCGTTTTGTGTGAAACAAGTTGTGCCAAATTCAAGATGACAAGAACTATGCATTCATCTAGGTTCCACACTGATTTGACAACTTTCAATTTGGAGCTATTTTTTTGAGCACCTGATCATTCCTCTCCACTGGAAGCCTTTTCGACTCCAAAATATCACTTTCATTTTTCCAACAGGTGAGGGTACAATTCCCTCACCTTTCCAATCTTCATCCATTTATCACCTATTTGGAACTTGTGATCTACACGATGTCTATCGTGCTTTGCTTTGTACTTGCCTTTACTCTTTTCAAGATGATCTTTCATTGTTTGATGTACCATTTGGAGTTGTTTAATGAAATATTTGGATTTTTCCATGTTACTATCAATAACAACATCCTTCTTACCAAAATGATACAACACATTATGATACAAATGGTAAACAAACTCCTCTACTTGATTCCGTTGACTCAAGCTTGAATGTACATCTTGAAAGTATGTATTTTGCTAATCATAACTTTCATTTAAAATAGATGATGCTTGAGGTAAATAGTTATACAAACAATAGGCCTAGAAAGCATATCAAGAAACATGTTGCTTATACCTTTCTTAATTCTTTTGACCAAGTGGAATAGTAGAAGAAAACCCATCCAATGAAAGTGCCTTTGTCGCTGCAACTTAATCACTGCATTATTGAAATTTTTTGAATGAAATGAAATTGGCTTACCATGTTGCATAAGGACTGCGCCCATGGCATAGTCACATACATAAACCTAAAACTCAAATGACTTTTTCAATCCTAGAAGAGCAAGTATAAAGGTTGAACTGATATTTTGTTTCAAAGCATCAAATTCCTCTTGTTGTTTAACTCCCCATTGGAAGACCTTTTGCACAACTGTCAAATAATGCAAATGAGATACAATATAAGAAAATTTAATAGAAAAATTCCTCCAACATTGGTTTGCTCCCAAAAAACCTCTTATCCAGATGACCATCTTGAGCATTGACCTATCCATAATGGCATCAATCTTGGAGAGGTCTAACTTCAGCTCACCTTCTCCAATAATATGGCCCAAGTACATCAAAGAAGTTTTATCCAACTCATACTTTGACATATTCAATAACAAATGTTCTTGACATACGACATCAAGTACTTTTTTCTCACACATGACATGTTCATAACAAAATTTTCTAAAAATGAAAATGTCATTTGAGTAGAGTATCATGTATAGAAATGGCTTCAATACATCTTTCTTCATATGCATGCAAGTAGTAGGAGCATGAAAAAGACCAAAAAACATAGCATTAAGCCATTCAAACAAACCTTGCTTGGATTTGAATTTCGTCTTCCATATGTGTCCTTTAACAACTCTACTTTGATGATAGCCACTACTTGAGTCCCATTTAATGAAATGTTTTCCATTCTTATTGGGATCCAAAACAATAGGTGCACCACATGGTGAAGGATATGGTCAGATGATCCTTTTGTTCAACAACCCTTGGATTTGCTTTGTTATTTTTTCACTTTCCCTTCTTTACATCCAATGGATGTCAATGTTAGGAAGAAGACACTTTTGTTGCAATGGTATTCAATGTTGGATTCTCCTCTTGGGAGGAAATCACTTTTCTATCTAAAACACCCCATCATCATGGTTAACTACATCAACCAAATCAGTTTCCAATTTTGAATTACAACCATCAAATGCTTCATAATTAACATCGACATTAGGTTTGATCATAAAAATCATTAAATTCTTGTTTGAATTCACTAGTCTTTTCATTTTCCCTGCATTAACTATTGAAAATTTAGTTTCTTGTGATGAGCTCTCATAATATACTTCACACCATCTTTATGATCTAGGTGGATATTGGTGACCACCTGCCAAGTCCACTTGGATCCCCACCATTGTTTCTTTTAGCTTTTCAAGTTTCCATAATTGTAGCCCAGTTTACTATTTTTAGCAGTTTTTCAGGTCTTGAACTTCCAGAGCCGTTTTTAGTCCCTAAACAACATTTTTTTGGGAAAAATGGCAGCAAAATGGGACTCAAAGTAGCCCCCCACGTCAAGGACTGGTGGGAAACCTACTATGAGCATAAGGATGAAAGTACAGGCTCACTGTTTTCAGCCGCACCCACTTGGGATTCATTCCGAGATGCCATCAAGGGGCAATACTACCCTGTTGGAAGCTATGAGCATCAATACATAAAGTTGACCACACTGCGGCAGGGAAGGGACCAAGACGTGCTGGAGTTTATCAATATTTTCAATACCCTTTGCACAGAGTTGGGTATCAAGGATTCAAAGCAGCATTTGATACTTAAATACTGTGGATGCCTTCACAAGTACATACAAGAAGAAATAGAATTCCTGAACATCCCCTCACTCGGCACGACATACCGATATGCCGTCAAGGTTGAGAAAAATTTTAAATAGAAGAAGCGAGACTTTGGATCTATGAATCCGAAGCAAGGGAAGGTGCCCCCAAACTGCAGAACAAAGGACAAAGCCAAGGCAGGGTAGCCCAAGACAACCTACCAAAGCTACAAGTAAAGAATAGCACCGTGAAGTAGAAAAAGGACATAGGAAAGTGGTGTGAGTTCCATAAGAGCTTCACTCACAACACAAGTGAGTGTTCGGCCAAACAGTCACTAGTGGCCGAGCTAAAGGTTTCAGAATTAAATGCACGTTCCAACTCTGAGTCAGAACCCAACAAGGGGAATGACAAAGGGAAGCAAATTATCAATGCGAAGCCCAACACCACCATTGCCACCACGAAGATCCAAAAGGAGTAACTTGAAGATCTAGAGGAGGAGGAGCATCTCTTCCACTCCCAGATGTGGGTAAAGGGCTCCCCGTTATAGTTCATTGTCAAGATCAAGAGCCAAAAGAACCTCATTTCGGTAGAGATCATGAAGCGGTTGGGCTTACCAACCACATCACATCCACAACTGTACACCATCGGGTGGCTTCACCAAGGACGGGATCTTCACGTGAGCTAGCAGTGTCGCCTTCCATACAACATCAAGCCCTTCACGGATGAGGTATTGTGTGACATTGCTCCCCTTGAAGTTTGTGATGTATTATTAGGACAAACTTACTTGTGGAAGTGACATGATCTGTATGAATCAAGGTTCCGTGCTGTTATTTCTACTTTGGGAAATAAGTTGTATATGATAGCACCACCTACTGCCATCTCTTTGATTACTACAAAGCCATGCAGTAAGCTCATTTCCAAAACCAGGAAATTTGTTTTCCTAATGATATGCCCTCAAGGAAAGAAGAAGATGGTGACCACGACCTCCAGACAGGGCCCTCTACATGAAAACTACAGATGGACAAGCTCATGGAGGAGTACGAGGATATCTTGACCTCCCCCGCAGGGGTTCCTCTGCACTGTCAAGTCAAGCACTCCATCGATCTGACCCCAGATGTGCCAATACCCAATGGACCAATCTATCGGTGCTCTGTTATGGAGAATGATGAAATCAAGACGTAGATTCAGGATTTGCTAGAGAAAGGTCACATTTGTCCAAGCTCATTGCCCTGTGGGAGCTCGATCGTGTTGGTACAGAAGAATGATGGGACTTGGAGACTCTTTATTGACTATCGAGCGCTGAACAAGATCACTGTCCATAATAGGTACCTGATCCCACAGATTGATGACCTCTTGGACCAACTAAAGGGGACAAAATTTTCACCAAGATAGATTTGAAGTCAGGATATCACCAGGTACCAATCGAACCGTCCGATGTGTGGAAGACTACCTTCAAAGCCAAGGAGGGCCTTTTTTAATGGTTGGTTATGCCTTTCGGATTGACGAATGCTTCTGCAACCTTCATGAGGCTAATGGATGACATCTTGTGGCCATTCACCAACTCATTTGTAGTGGTATACTTGGATAACATTCTGATCTTCAGCCAGAGTTGGGAAGAGCACCTCCACCACATCCAACAAGTTCTCCAAACACTACAGCAACACAAGTTATGTGCCAATTTGGAGAAATGCACTTTTGGCATGACCCAGGTTTAGTATATGGGATAGATTATTGATGAAAAAGTAGTACATGTGGATCCATACAAGATCCAAGACATTTAATATTGGCCATCTCCAACCACTCTGACAGAGTTATGCAGCTTTCTAGGTCTTGCCAACTTCTACCGCAAGTTCGTGTTGGGATTTTGTTATATCACTTGGCTCTTGAATCAAGTCACAAAGGGAGGAGTGAAAGAAAAATTCTTTTGGTCTGAATCTCAACAGAAGGCACTCGTAGAGTTGAAAGATCGCCTCTGTATAGCACCAGTGCTCGCATTAATAGACTTGCAACAACCATTTGAGGTCAAGACAGATGCCTCTAACTATGCTATTGGGGCAGTCCTCACTCAACATGGGCATCCAGTGGCATATCACAGTGACACACTTTCAGACATAGTCTGGAAGTATCTCATTTATGAAAAAGAGATGTATTCCATTGTGCAGGTCTGTCGACAATGGAAGCATTATAGTTTGGGGAAGGAAACAATCATCCACACAGACCACCGATCCTTGCAGTTCATACAGAGCCAAGGGAAATTGCAGAATGATTGCCATCAGAAGTGGTCCACATACCTGCAACAGTTCCATTTGAATATCAAGAATAATAGGGGTAGCACCAATAATGTTGTATATTTCCTTAGTCGACCACCAATCATGGCGTTAACCACTATGCTCAACTCTTGTGGGCACGAGACTTCTGACTGGCCACTTCTCTACAAAAGTGACCCAGAATTGGGCCACACATACCAGACACTCTTGGAGGGTTAGCATGTTCCAGATTTTCACCTCCAGGATGCCCTATTATGCCACCTAGGTCACCTTTGTGTTCCTTCAAGCGAGCGTGCCAAGATGATTTGGGAAGCACACTACAGTCGAGCCGCTAGACATTTCTAGGTCGAGCAAATAGTGGCAGTACTGCAAAAGTATTTCTATTATCCGAATCTTTGACAGAATCTCAGGAAGTACATCAGATCATGCACTGCATGCGCCATTTCCAAACCGACCATCAAGAAGCAAGGCCTCTATACCCCGCTGCCTACCCCTAGTCAACCTTGGGAATCCATTTCCATGGATTACATGTCAGGCCTTCCTTCCACTAAGCGTGGAGATGACTGTGTTTTTGTGGTCGTCGACAGGCTCTCAAAGATGGCCATTCAGGTTGCCTGCAAGAAGAATATCACAGCAGAAGCCACTCCTAAACACTTCCTTGAATTAGTATGGGTACACTTTGAGATCCAATAGTATATCATCTCAGATCAGGACAACATGTTCCTACGTACATTTTGGTCTAGTCTCTGGTCGATGCTCGACACCAAACTCACTAAGTCCACAACCTTCCATCCTCAAATTGATGGCCAGACAAAGGTTGTCAACAGGATGATCATACACATTCTGCGCATGTACAACTCAAAGAATCCATGCACATGAGATGAGAGCCTCCCCTATGTTCAGCACAGCTACAACTTAGCTCTCCACAGCTTGACTGGCCACACCCCTTTTCAGGTGGGCTTGGGATTCTAGCCACTATGTCCCATTGATGTGGCCATGCCATTTGCAGCTACTCATGCAAATTCCTATCATGTCTAGTCTGAAACAGATAAGGAAAATAGATTCATTGAATATCCAACATATTCGCCAGCAGGTCCATGAAATTATGGAGGAATCAAATACCAAGTACAAGCAGCGACATGATCAACATTGAGTGCCACACAAGTTTTAGGTGGGAGACAAAGTTCGGTTGCATTTGCAAAAGGAACACATTACTGGAGCCTATCGGAAACTCAAACCACTTTGATATGGTCTTTACACCATTACCAAGGCTGTGGGAGACAATACATTTGAGCTCAGCATTCCCCCATTCCTTGGCGTACACCTAATGTTCAATGTGGACTGCCTTTGGCCATACTTTCCACCATTACTAGACACATTTGACATTACAAAACAACTCACACCCACAGAGTTAAATTCATATTGCATGGAACAAGTTGCAACTAATCGGATCATGGACACACAGATCAGGCACACTCGCCAGTAGAATATCCAATTGTATCAAGTTTTCAAAGTAGGCCAACTCCTTCACCAGGGCAAGTGGCTCACCAGGGACCAAGTTCAACAGAAGTTTCCTCATCTCATAGAGGAACTCAACACAATTGGGACCATTGCTTCCTAAGGGGGGAGGAATGATCCAAGTGGATATTGGTGGCCATCTTCCAAGTCCAATTGGACCCCCACGATTGTTTCTTTTAGCTTGTCAAGTTTCCTTAATTGTAGCCTAGTTTACTATTTTTAGCAGTTTTTCGGGTCCTGAACTTCAGGAGCTGTTTTGAGGCCCTAAACGATGTTTTTTTGGAAAACTAGGAGCAACATGGGTCCATGGACCGATGTTTCTCTTACCAAAGTTGTAGTTCTAGGATAGATATTTCTAACGAGATAATGTGCACATCAAACAGAGATCGTATGCCAAAGTTATGACCTCGGGAAGTTAATGTACCAATTTACCCAAATGAGGCTCACAGTTTGGCGTTTCATCTTCTATGGTTAGGTTTGGGATGTGTTATCACTCAAGTTTTCTTAGAAGTTGTGTAAGAGGAAAGTATACCCGAGGTAACCACAAACCAACCTTTTAGATGCAGAATCTAGCCACTCTGCATCCAGAGAGGGCTTTCTCTTTATGATTTATCTTTGTTCTTGGAAGGTTTTAGGCTAGTTATAGATTCAAGAGTTTGTTTTGGGAAAATGGTGGAATCCACAAACTAAGGGCAATATTAAGAGCTTTCAGTCCATTGGGCTATGGAGTCAAAAGATGGCTTTACTGGATTTCTATTCTAAGCACAAGATGGTATTACAGGGCAAGATAGCTAGACAGAGAACAATCC
>APFE030443183.1:0-36055 GCA_000404065.3 Pinus taeda | reverse complement strand
ATTCCCACAACCCTATAAGATCGTGCCCCTTTGAGTATTCGTCTCTGCAACGATAATAGCTCAATAGGGGACTTTCATCAAAATGCAGGTATTTAATTTGGAAATCTTCATCTATCAAAGGTAAATATTCCAATTCCAGTGAGGAGCATTCAGCGGAGTAATATTCGGAGTTGCCGACACCTCCATTTTTGTTCTTGTGGATTCAAAATGCAGGTTTTTGTTTTTACTCACAGGCCAGGCGGGATTTCTAAAAAATGAAAGAAATTGGCACAATTTGTTGATTCAGGGAGCAATTACATAGTTTTAAAACCTCTGGGAAGGACTCAGTGATGATTTTTAATCACTATTTCAGCGAAAAACAAAGAACACTGAGTTTTACTTGCAGTCGGGGCGGGGATTGCCAGGTGGACAAACCACGGTGGCACGAAACTTTTCGGAAGTTTTTATTCATATTTTTGTATTTAAACAATACATATGGCATGTTTAAAGTTTTGTTATATATTTTTATTTATATGATAGACAAACAATATTATTAATTACCCATTCAAAGGGCGGGATTATAATATAATGATAATTTTAACCAAAGGGCTTATAAAGCGGGGTTTTTAATGAATTTTTGGGAAAATAATTACTTTGGTCAAACTATATAATATAAGGGTTTTGGTATATTTATAAAAAGGGAGTTATATACTTAGGATAAGGTATTTTATTAGGGATTTAGTATAATAGAGTTAAATGTAAAATATGGCAAAGGACAAGGAAACTCAAAATATTTTTGCACATTTAAGAAAGTGATAACTTCTGAAGTAAATTGTGCAATATTTTATCTTCAACACTTAAACTTAGAATAGCAAGTTATCTTGAGGGATTTTTATGGAATTTTGCATGAGTTTCCTAAGTAAAATAGGATTTTACTTAGGACAAAGTTAAAGATGGAAGATTATAATGATGGATTATCTTAAGTACTTAGGTCTTTTTGATCATTAGGCTGAGGGTCCGGTCCCTCCAGAGGTCAAGGAAATGCCTTGAGCCCCTTTGATCTCCAAATACCTTAGTACTTTGGGGGAAATTAATAAAACTTTTTGAGGGGAAAGTGATGAGGGAGGTTAATGAGTTTGACTTTGCTTGCTGTGATTTTCCAGTGTATTTCCTGCTTTAGTACTTGAGATGAAAGTAAAGGATCAAAAACATGTAGCAACATCATTCATCAGATAACACTTTGCAGCACCATCTACCTACCCTATCTACTTAATACTACCATTTTCTCTTCTTTATTAGGGTGCATTTAGACTTGCAAACCCTCATCAACATTTTTTCTTTTCACAAGGAAAATTTATCTAATTCTACCCTTATTACATCCAAGGGCTCAGATTAAACTGTTGAGCACCTTTTATTAACTCTGACTATCTACTTATCTGCCAAGATTAAACTGTTTGGTCAGATATTTATTCTCTAATCTACAACATGAAATTGAAATATGAGTAAACCAAGTTTAAACAGTTTGAATTATTTATGAATTGTGGCAAAGGTTGGACAAGCTGCACACAATTGTTTTATTACAAAAATGAAGTAGTAGTGGCATTTGGATTTGCGCACTTTCCTTGGTCTGTTTTTTGCTTGGGGTTCATTTCTTTCACTTCTTTTTTTGACCACTTTATTTTTCTTACCCTTTGATTTTTCTTTTAGGGTACACCCTATTTACATTTTTTAACTTTTTTGATCTTTTGGTTTTTCAAGAATATGGAACACCTTTGCTCAAGAAAGAAGGTTTGAACATATTCCATAGTTCAATCAAGACAATCATGAAAGATGAAACCTATTGGTACAGGAGGCTAACAATGCCAACAGAGTTCTCTTTTTGAAGTTATAGGGTTTGTTAAGTTGGTAACTTTGTTTGAAGGGGAGGGGCATGCTATGTTATGTATAAGCCCCATGTTAATGTAAAACCCCTTAGTAAGCCATATATATTGAGTGATTACATTTCTATTAATATATTTTTAGGTAGGGTAGACCCGTCATGGTCACATTATATTATAACTATACCCTCTCTTTCATATATATATATAAAGGAGACATAGTCTTAGGATCATCAAAACTTATCTTGTACAAAATAATCATTGTAAAAGGAGGTTTATCCTTCATAGAGGACTCTAATTATTTGTTTCTTTTCATTTTTAAGGTGGAAGTCTTCTACCAAGTGGTGGTTTAAGGAGGAACACAAACTAAATGGTGCTATTGAAACATGACTCTGGATATAACCTAACTCTAGCCCTAACTAACACTGAATTTAGCATTTGGTTGTTGGGTTTGGTTCTAGCTATGGCTCAGGCTTGTTTACTTTTGTTTGATTGATAGGAATTTGAAACTTGAAACTTAATTACCAATCACTAATATTCCCCCTTTGTTAGATACAAGTGAAAATTCAAAAATATCTTCACTATGAGATGTTTCAATACTAAAAAATGAATTCTATAGTATGGTTGATACATCTTCTTGGCTATTGATGACCATTTCAAAGTACTGATCCATCCAAGGTGAATATTTACTATTGAGAGCATTCTTGTGATTGGAAAATATGTTTAAATAGTGATTATGTTTTCCGCAATGCTTATAAGGATGAATATCGAAACACTGATCTTTCATGTGGCCAATGTGATGACAATGTTGGAATTTCATAATCTGATGTTTATGTGGGGTAGATGAATATGATATTTCTTGAAGGAATCTAGTACTCTAGAACTAGGGAATATTCTAGAATATGAAAGGTCACTTATTTTTCATATCCAAGACTAGTTCTTTGCTTTTTCTTTGTTTAATTTCTTGGAATGCTACAGTTATTAAGTTATATTTTCATGCATGCAATATAAAAGAATTGGAAAATATAGACTAGAAAAAAATACAATCCCTCACAACCATAGTAACACAAGATATGATCTAGGAAACCCTTTGAGGAGAAAAGCTGGCTCGAAGTGGAGGCTACTCTGCTCTTGGTTTCTATGAATGGAAATGGATGCAAGTATAAGTAAGTGAGACCTGTGGCCCATGGGCTACTACATTACACAAACTCTGTCTCTTCTCTCTCTCTAGCCACTCTCAACTACTCTATTAATTTATGAAACAAAATGCACTCGAATAGAATGGAACACCTTTTTATCTTAGTAGTCCACTTATAACACAACCTAATACCCAACAAGACGTTAACTTTGATCCATTCAACCCTAAATATGAGTTACAATTCAATCCATATAGATTCATCTTGATAGTTCCCACATGGCTAGTCCCTTTTCGACGAGTAACAAGGACTAACATGTCATCCTATGAAATTATGGTGATCAATTACAATAATTCAACTTCTAGGAGACATAAATTTCTTATATGATCCCAAATGGAGGAGATTCTTGCACTATTGAAAAGTATGGGTGTGTAGAATACAGAATATAGGTCCATAGTAAGATTGAGACCACAAAATGGACCCTAAATTTTGTCCTTGAAATTTTCCAAATTAATATTGTTGGTAAAATTGATGTTGCAAACTAATTCCTCCAATTTTTCCACTATTAAATCATTGAGATGAACAAAAAATAATATTATGATCCAACCTAGATCAATAATGCACAAAAAATGTGTAGATTATCAATGATAATTATGATTACTCATGCATGGTGATGCTGATAGTAAACATCATATAGGTGTTTAATCCACTCTAGTTAACGTGATGGTTAATGGAATGATTGTTATGTGTGAATGGTTGAAATTTTTGTAAAATAACTTTTTTTATGAATACTAATGCTATTCATTGGTTGAGAAATAAAATTTTATTGTAGGTTTGGTATAGTAGGAGTATAAGACCATAGGAAAAATCAAAACCTATTATAGCAATATTATTTTGTTATGAAAAGAAACCATCATACTCTAAAAAGGAATGTTATTGTTTTCTATGAGCTAGAAGGAATGGAAGGAAGGCTATTGTTGTGACATGAGAGACCTACAATTTTCCATGATCACCATTATTATGAGAAATTATGTGTTAGACCAAGCCAATGGATTCCTTGGTTGTAAGGCTCCATGAGTCTCTATACTCTTCTATTCCTAGGAATCCTTGGAAAGATGGATCACCTGAGGGTTTGTGTAGCAATGAAGGATATGCCTAAGGCTAGATGGTGAGTGACTATAAGGAAGAGAATAATTGTGCAAACATCCTAATTTAAATCATGATGACATGAATCATGACTAGGATAATAGGGAGCTCACTCAAGATTTGTGGTTTTTCTCCAAAAAGTATTTCCACCTAAAACTTTATTTTGTATTGTAATTGTGATGTGATGTTGATTTATGTTTTGATTTGATGCTAATGCCATTTAATGCCTATAAGGTTTAATAATTAACTAATTTAAGTGAAATAATGATTCACCCCACTCTCAGAAATTTTCAACACACTAATGATGATTTTATTGGCCATAGCTAAAAGGATATTGCAATTTTATTGTTTCATTAAAAAGTGGTCAAGTTGTCGTAGGCATTTAAAAAAAACTATAATTTTAATCTCTAAGAAAAAAAATTACTCTTGGTAGAATGACTTTTTGATTTAGGTGTTGAATTTTTAAGGTTTATTTAGTCATGCAATTTGGTTTATAATGCCATGGTTGAAAAATATTGAAATTTTAAATGATTGAAACATGTGAGAATTTTGATGTTTTTCAAAGTCATATTATTTTACCTTTAAGACCATAGTTTAAACTGTTGGAATTTTAAGGTTTTCCATGATCTTGATTTCGTTTTTCAATCGCATGGTTGAAAATTGTTGGAATTTTGTCCCTTAAAAAATTTGATGTAACGCCACCAATTTTTTTCTGATGTGTTTTATCATGTTTTTGCACTAAAATATGGGTTCTTCAGGCTAGAGTTCTCGTTTTGAATTTATAGTTTTCTTTAAGTTAGTAACTTTGTTTGAAGGGAGATGCATGTTATGCTATATATATGCCCCAGATTAATCTAAAAACCTTTATTAAGCAACATATATCTTGTGAAAAAAATTCTATTTTTATATTTTTAGGTAAGCTAGACCTATCATGATCCCATTATATTATATTATCTCGGAGATGACTATAATTGTTGGTTTGTTTTCATTTTTAAGGTGAAATTGTTCTACCAAGTCGTGGTTTAAGGAAGGCCACAGACTAAATGGTGCTTGTGGAACATGACTTTGGCTACAACTCTAACTCTAGTCCTAGCTAACACTAACTTTAGGATTTAGTTGTTGGGTTTGGTTCTGCTATGGCTTAGGTTTGCTTTCTTGTGTTTGATTGATAGGAATTTAAAACTTGAAACTTAATCATCAATCACTAATATCCCCCCCTTGTTAGATACAAAGTGAGAAGTCAAAAATATCTTCATTATAAGATGTGTCAATACTAAAAAATTAATTATATAGTATTATCGATATATCTTCTTGGCTATGATGACCATTGCAAAGGAGTGATACATCGAGGGTGAAACATTACTATTGTAGGGTTCTTGTGACTAGAAAATATGTTTGAATAATGATTATGTTTTCCACAACACTCATAAGGATGCATATCAAAAAATGAATATTTCATGTGGCTAATGCGATGTCAATGTTGCAATTTTAGAAACTGATGTTGATGTGGAACAAGTGAATATAGGATTTATTAAAGGAATCTAACACTCTAGAATTAGGGAATACCCTAGAATATGCAACATTGCTTCTTTTTCATATCCAAGACTAGTTCGATGATTTTTCTTGGGTATTTCCTTGGACTTCTAGATTTATTAAGTTATGTTTTCATGCATGCAATATAAAAAATTAGAAAATAGAGACTAGAAAAAAATACACTCACTCACAACCATAATAACACAATATATGATCTGGGAAACCCTTTCAGGAGAAAACCCATCTCGAAGGTGATGCTACTCTGTTTTTTGTTTCTATCAAGGGAAACATATGCAACTACAAAAGAATGAGACATGTGGCCCATGGGCTACTACATTAAGAAAACCCTCTCTATCCACTCTCAACTACTCTATATATTTATGGAACAAAATGCACTCGAATATAATGGAACATGTTTTCCTCTTAGCGGCCCACTTATAACATAGCCTAATAACCAACTATAGGTTAAATTTGACCCATTCAACCCTAAATATGAGTTATAATTAAAACCTTCTAGATTCTTCTTGATAGTTCCCTCACGGCTATTCCCTTTTCAATGGTTAACAAGGCCCAACATGGCATCCTATCAAATTATGGTGGTGAATTTTAATAGGTCAACTTCCAAGAGACATAAATTTCTTATATGAGCCCCAATTGAGGAGATAATTACACTACTGCAAAGGTATGGGTGTATATATTATGGAATCTAGGTCCATAGTAAGTTTGAGACCACAAAATGTGGCCATTTAAGGTCAAAATGTCCCCTATTTTTTTTCTTAAAAATTTCCAAATTAAGATTGTTGGTAAAAATGATGTGGCAAACTAAATCATCAAAAATTTCCACTCTTAAAGTATTACAATGAATTACAAATAATATAGTGATTCAATCTAGATCAATAACTCAAAATAAACGTGTAGGTTATCAATGATAATTATGATTACTCATGCATGATTATACTAATAAAATACATGAGATGGGTGGTTAATCCACGTAGTTAATATGACAGTCAATGGAATCATTGTTATGTGTGAATTGTTGAAATGTTGTAAAATAGGTTTTTTATGAATACTAATACTATTGGTTGATCGAGAAATAAAATGTTGTTGCAGGTTTGGTAAGGTACAAATATAAGATCATAGGAAAAACCAACACCTACTATAGCAAGAGTAAATTGTTATGAAAAGGAACCATCATACTCTCAATGTTTGGGTCCCTTGATAAAAACATATTTTGGAGTTGAATATGTACGATAATTTTTAAGTTTCTATAATTAATGAGTCATGAGTAATGAGTCATCTTCATTGTCTATTAATTCTCACTTTTAATTGACCCCCACACTTATTGATTTCAATGAAATTACCCAAATTTTGGACATAATCCCATAATTCCTTACCTAACTCCTTCTCCATCATATCATTTCATGGTAGTTAAATTTTGTTTTATTCTTTATATATTTTTCAAAGTATACAATAGTATAAGATCTCCTGAACCTAATGTAATTTCATCAGTACTCCACAACTTTATAGTTTTTCCCCCGAAAGAGATTGCATTTGTTAGTAAGTCTCCTTCTCTTATAAACTCTCTAATGTTGTAATTGCTACATTTCTAGATGTTGATATTTTATTAATAAAATGTTCAGTAGTTATTATTGTTGATAGATAAATAGGCTAGCAAATTAGGGTTGACTTCTCTTACTTTATAAATTCTTGTGAATATTTGTTGGATTTTAATATCTTTTATTATGTTTTTTCTATCAAAAATTTACCAAAACATAAAATATGAATATCAAAAAAGATAAAGAACACAAATATGTAGGCTCCAAGCCAAGGAAAAACCCCAAAAGGGGGAAAACCCAAACAACTCCTCTTCTTATAGAATCATATCAAAGTGAGATATTCAAGACCATGGACCAAGACCAAGACAAAGACTTCCACAAATATGCCAATTCAATGATATTTCATGCCTTCTAAATAATTCAAAGTCAACAAAAGTCAATGTTGGTCAAAATTCTAAACTCTAGTCACTTCCTAAAATTTTGGCCTCTTCCTAAAATTTCAGGCCCTATAATTTTGGCCCTATACCAGCTCTTAAATACTACAAGAAATATCACATATGTGGATAAATTAGGGTAGAAAACAATACTTTTTCTCTCCTTTGACTTCACTCTATTTCTCCTTTGACTTCATCGATTTTATTCTTCTTCCTTGCACATAAACCGAATTGGTTGCCATAATGTGAAGCACAATTTCTAATATATAGTTGCTCGATCACATGAAGAGAAAAAACTAATGGGTTGGCCAACTTGTCCATCTAGAGGGATGACTTGGTCTTTTGGTGACAAAAATTTACTCTTTTGACTTAAAATAAATTTTTTATTTTCTTACAAATAGCCTGAATGGGACTTCGACTCATGATAAATTTTATTATTAACTCAATAAACCTGAGAAGCATTAAGAACATGCTTTGAGTAGAGAATAATAATAATTTTTTTTCTTTTTGTTTTTACATAAAATACATATTGATATAAGTAAAATGATAGTTGTGAAAATCAAAACCTAGCTACATTTTTCAACACCCCCTCTTAACTAAGGAGGATTTCATAATGATTCAATAGGATAATAGGATACTCTCAAATTGAAATATTATCATAAGAAGAGTTTGGATTGATATGCATCATCATAATCGACACTATAAATTACAAATACCAAGACCTTGACTGACAAGCTCTATCTCTCCACTAGATCAGAGCACAATGCTAGTAGGCATACATTTGGACACCACCACTGCCTCTCAAGGCACATACCCCATTCATATGTTCACCAAGTATGTCCTTAGAGAACTATTCTTATCTTGGTTATCACCCCATTCTCAAAGAATATCGATCCTTGGGACTATTGTTATCTTAGATTCCCAATCCTCAAAGAGTATCAGTCCTCGAGACCACTCCTATCTTGGATACCATTCCTTAAGGGGTATTGGTATGATATTCTTATCCAATCTGCCACTCTTCCTACCAGTGCCTTCACTAGGATTACGAATGTTAGTCCTAGTCATAGTGCATGACACATGGAGAATATGGTGTCCACCATCACTCCCTCCCAACTAGGGAGAAAATCCTTACTCCCACTCAAAAAGGGAGACATAACCACATTCCTTAGCTTGTCTTATTCTACATCAATACATTAACTACTTGTTCTTCTATGGAGATCTAGTTGTAGCTTCTCAGCTCCCATCTCTATCATACTCTAAAATCACAAAAATACATTGACATTTTCTTAGTTCTTTGACAATATTCATATCAAATCCAACGTGTCATCAAATAGTTCATCAAGCATCTTATGGAGCAAAGAATACTCACATCTAATTGCACAAGCCTTCACATCTTCTTTCTTCGTAATAGGGTTATGCTTTCATGCTCTTCCAATAAATTATAGCAGGTTCTAACTAATAGTAACTTCATCAGTATTTTCATCCTAGATCAAATTGATCGGTTGTCGATACAAAAATAACAGAACTCTTCTTTCCATCTTCCTCTTTCTAGTTGAGATAGGGAAACTTCTTTCCTCGACTTAATTTGATGCATAATTCAAGCTAATTTATTCTTGTCTTCTTGCTTTTCTACGTTCTTCCAAATATTCCTTCTGTTAGTCAAGCATAGATAGATTTTGTCTTGGCTTGCAACCTTTGTTAGAAGACTATGAAAGAAAAAAAGGAAAACTGAATAAAAATAGTAATAATTAAAGAGAGTAGGTATAGAATAATTATCCTTTTGAAGATAATTAGCTCCCTATTAATCATGGATGCTTTCATCAACCTTGCCCTCACATCAACATGATGTAATTCCTTCCATTCTTAAGATCTAGATTTTCTTTTTACATTGGAAAGAATTAGTTAGGGTTCCTATTCCTACGGTTTCCTTAACTTGAACCTTAGTTAGGGTTTACAAAACATAAATTCGAAATCTCTTCAAGACCACATAAACTGCAAGTTCTACAAACCCTAGATTCTTCATAGTCATCGAGACCCATGTTACACAGCATTTTGTCACTGTCGTTTTACTCCTCATTCCTTGATCTTGAAGGACCTCTACAGTGAACCCCCCATGCTTTTCCTTCATGAAGAAAATCCCATTGTGTCCCTCTTCATGAGTAGATAAATTTCATTTTGCACCATTTCCCCTGAAACTTCTGTTTTGCCTAGTTTACTAGACCGGTGCTAATGGCCTTTGTCTCCCCCACGTCAATGTG
The DNA here is from genome assembly GCA_000404065.3 of Pinus taeda. Lineage (NCBI taxonomy): Eukaryota > Viridiplantae > Streptophyta > Pinopsida > Pinales > Pinaceae > Pinus > Pinus taeda. Next base: position 26,136 of record APFE030443183.1, on the reverse strand, counting down.
CAGAGATTAGAACTATACCTAGCGCTAACCAGAGTGACAGAGTTGTGTTCCAGTAGTGTCAGTCCTGTTATGTAAAGTTTTTTAAATTAGGAGCTAAAGCTTCCAGCTCTGGAAGCTTCATAACAAAAGTCTGGTAAATGGTTTGGCCAGATGGGGTCGAGGATGTCAGTTTGGGCTCCTTTCCCCTATAATTATGGAACTACCTCAAGGGATAAGCCCTTCTCCAATGAGAATAGAATCCATCTCCCATCCGTTCATCCTATATAAACCTCCCTTCTTCCCAAGCACAAGCTAGAGTTGGGCTGAGTGTTGATATGGTTGTGTTAATGCTATTTTGGTTTGGAGTAGATAGCAAGCTATTACTAGTTGTAGCTATCTAGTTGTGTGAGCGAGAAGTGTGATTTGGTTTGGAGTGAAGCCTAAAGGGAAGTGCCTTAAAACTATTGTTGATTGAGGCCATCATGGAATGCTAGCATAAGTGTGTGGGAACCTAGTCTTGTTAGAGGAGAACTGCAACGTCAAGACAGATGGTTGTAATCTCTCTTTGATATTACAATATGCAACTATCGATTTATTTCCTACATGATTTGTCATCTTACATATTTGTGGATTAATGTTTCTTGACTTGTTAAGTAGGTTGAACTACAATTCGTTTATTATCACGTTTGTTGTCTGCTGTTGTTTACTTGTTTCAAGTGCTTGAAGAAGGAAGCGAGAGATAGCTGGAACGAGCAAGCAAGGACATCATCAAATAGGATAAGAAAAATAATAGGTAGGCCCTCCTAATTGGTTCTAACCTAAGGAAATATTCCATAGAATGTATCTATTGTGGCTAGACCCATCATCGAGCCAGAGGAATTAGTTTGTGTCCGCACTTATAATTTTACTTCACCACAAATTGGCTACTCCACTGGGGATCCCAATCCTTTTGTTTGTCTTGAATTTCATGATTTCATGTGAACTTTTCTAGTTCCACTTTTTCCCTTTGGTTCTATTTCTTTTCCCCTACTTACTGGTCTGAGTCTAAAATTCATAGTAGCAGATCTGGTCCCTGTTTCAAAGATTTTTATTTTTTTCCTTAGCTCCCTCAATTAGCATGCTTAATTCACTAACAATCATGGCGGTCAACATGAGTTGCTGAGAAACAGTCACGCCAACCAGCCTTTTGCACTTGTTATTAGTTAGGCAGTCACGTCGATGCTTGTAAGTGAAGATTAGGGCCTGGCCCCAATCTTGGCTAGTGTGTTATGCTCTTTTGATTTTGACCCTGTAAGCTTTTTAGATCGTCTTCTCCCTGACTAGAAATATTCATTTAGCTTGCTTTGTGTGCTTGCTTAGTTTAGCCCACCCTCTGATGTGTTAATTCTGGCACTGTGTGAAGTTCTTTTTTACTTTTTCTTTGAATCCCTTGATCAACACTATTTTTGGCCAAAGAGTTGCAACAATCAGGCCTATTAGTGCTAGTTTTAGCCTGAAAGTCATGCCGATCATGCCAATCGGTGCTACTTTTGGCCCAAAAGTTGCTCTGGTCTCTGAGTTAAGAAAAAAACATAATTTCTCCCATTCTAGTGCCAGTGTGACTTGACCCTCAGACTCTCTTCTTCCTCCCAGAAGCGACTATGATGCTTTGTTTTCTTCATTTTCAATTGAATGAGTGAAAGAGTCTCATTTGTTCTCTTATTTCGAGTGTCTCTTTTTTCTTTCCAAGCATATATTACATTGCTTGGTTTGTCGATTCAAGCATTTATGTGTTTGGTTTGTTCGATCCAGGGAAGAAGTTGCTTTTGGTTTCATTTATAATGCTTTGGATTTGATTGATGCTTGTTTGTTCGGAATTGTGAAAATTTTCATTAAAGTGCTTTTTGTGAAAGATTCATTTTGCATTTTATGAAAAGATGAACATCATTCTAGTTTACTTAAGCGAAAATATTGCATTAGTAGAGTTATTGAGAAGCTATAATTGCATCATCATAAGCATTGGAAATGAAATGAAACTTATTATGTTGTTATAGGAAGATTAAGTGCATTCAGGAGATTTATTAGAGAAGGATTTCATTCTTTGATTGTTGCATTAATTTTGTGTTCCCTATCTCTGAATACTATTAACTTTCATCGAAGAAAAAGATCTCTTTTCTCATATAGCTGCATATAGGATTTTTCAGATGACAATGGTAGGGCCTTGTAATTGAAACCTAATTCAAGATCAACCATTAAAATTTATCGAATTAAAATAAGGAGGCATTGAAACCTAATGACCACATCTAGAAGGTCTAGGCTAGAGACGTGTTCTGGTGTCTTTAAACCTAGCAATTTTTGTTAGCTTCGACACTAGACAGTGCTAGTACAGACTTGTGCTCCCCATACCATCGTGTATATAAAGGGAGACCCCACTAGGTTTGAAATCATTTACCTATTGGAAGCCGAGTCTACCACCTTGTAAACTTGATACACCAAACAGAGCATTCGGGGAGATCGCCTGCCTATACTTCTCGGTTCGTCGGGAGGTATTCTATAGTTCATGGTTACCTGGTAATCCTTCATGCCTAGAGTATCCTAGGTAGTCATTTTTGATCTTTACTGACTCTTTAAATTTGAAAAGATCAACGAGCACTTGTCCTTTCGAGTTTGTTATCTCTGAAAGCGACTAGAGACACCTTTTGCCCTTTTCTCAACACTTAAAACATGAAAAGGAAAAGTTTACTTTCAGTGTTCTAAAATTAACTTTCCACAAAACATTCATGGTAAAAGTTATCTTCCTTAGTAATTCTTTATAGTCGATTCCAATGGAAACATTGCCTCTCCCTGGGTTAACCATTGGTTTACCTATCTACTTATTTTTGACCTCGGTGATCCCAAGTGTCCCAACTCCTGCCCCGCCATCTCCTTCATTTGAATCACCTCATGATGATTCTAAGGTTGACCTGTCACCTTCTTCCCCTATTTCTTCACCTTCCTCTTCTACTTCGCCTGGTGAAAGTTTCAAATCTAGTAACCAGGAGTCTAAGAAGAAGATGAAGAAGAAGAAGTCAGGTAAGCAAGAGGCCAACCGTGCGACTGTTAATCCAAATGCACCTCCTGTAGAAAAATTTTATAACCCTCCACGAAAGGTTAGATTCCCTTGCAAGTTGTGTAAGGGTGACCATCTCCTTTGAGATTGTCTTGTAATTCCAAAAGTCTTAGAGGTATGGTCTCAAAATCTGGATCGACCATCGACATCAACCTCTGGAGTTCGTGTCGATGTTGCGCCCTCAGTTAGCGATGGTAAGAAGAAAGGGAATATTAGATTCCCCTGTAGGCTATGTGAAGGAGAGCATCTTCTTCACCTTTTTTCTCTTATGGATAAAGCTTCCAAATTTTTGAAAAACCTTGCAACTCATCAACCCCAATTTCCTGTTGGTTATCAGAGGCTTTCTTCTGACCCTCTCTTTCCCATCCTGGTCTTCCTCAACGAGACTCTCTTGTGTCTATTCCTGACCAGCCATTGGTCAAAAATAGTGTCGACTTGGTTCTGCCACAAGTTGCTCACTCCATTCCCGAAGAGAGTGGTGATCATATTGCTCATGCTCTTCTCATTTCCTCAGATTCTCAGGAATCGAAGGGTGACCCTCTCATCCTAGTTGTTCAGGAGAGTCCTTCTCCTATTCCTGTACAGCATGGGGGCAATCATATGATGCCCAAACCAAGTAGTTCCATCCTCTGTTTCGATTGGGGTCCATTGACTGCGTTCTGCCTCCCATCTTATGTACCTTTCCAGATCAGAGTACAAGCCTATAAAATGGTAGTACATGGCACTATATTAGATGAAGGTGCATCTCTTAGCATCATGTATTCTACTACTTGGCAAGCTCTGGGTTCCCCACAACTTGTGCCTTTCTCCCAGAATATGTTGGCTTTCAATAGAGGAACCAGTCAACCCTTGGGGGTCCTTCCAAATTTGCCTATTACATTGGGAGGAAAGACCGTCTATATAGACGTGATGGTAGTCCAAGGTCTATTAGATTTCAATATTCTCCTGACGTGACTATGTTTATGTCATGGGAGCTCTTGTTTCTTCACTTTCCCATGTGGATTGTTTTCCGCACGAAGGGAGAGTTGTGACTGTTGATCAACTGTCATTCGGTGGTCATCAGGCGCCTTCTTTGCAACCATTGTCCCCTATCGGCTCATGCTTGCAAGTAGTACCTTCCCCACCACAAGTCAATTATGTGGCTACCCATTCTGTCTCCACATCTGTTGATGATCACATAGATGGTATAGTACATTATGTACCATGGACATTGGAACCCGATCTGTCTATGGTACCAATTGACATGTATTCCTCCGAGAGCGTGGTTCTTCCATCTAGTGAAGACCTCTTGGGATCCATGTTCTCTTATGGTCCATGATCAAATTATGAGGATAGTTCATGGTCTTGTGTTCACATCATTAAAAAATGAAACAAGGGATAAGCATAGTTCCTTGTCTTGTGTCAAGCTCGTTATAAAATGAATCAAGGTTTTCAAGGATAGTTTGTTCCTGTATCAACCTCATTAAAAAATGAAACATAGGGTCTCGAGGATAGTTTTTTCCTGTATCAACCTCGTTTAATAATGAAATAAGGGGTTGGACCATGGTTCCTGGTCTTGTGTCAAGCTCCTTAAAAATGAAACAAGGATTCTTGAGGATAGTTCTTTTACTCTGTCAACCTCATTAAAAAATGAAACACCACCCTTTTCCAAATCCAGTCTTTGATTAAGATCTCGTAAAATCCCAGTCGAGTCTCTCCTGGATCTCACAAGTGAAATTTCATTCCATTCTCCTACTTGACTAAAATGAATCTTGGGGGACATGTACCTCGTTTGAGTCATTGTGCCGGGGGGCATGCAAAATGATAGCAAGAATTATTTTTCGTTTCAAGCTTGTGTAAACATGAAAGTAAATCCAAGCAAAGTTCTCCATGTTTGAAGCTTGTTTAAAAATGAACCCATGCCTAATTTACATCTTGTGATTGTCGTTTTTATCTGCTACTTTCTACTAGATGAGCCTTGGTTGTTTCATTCCATCGCCACCATCTCTTTGGCTGATCATATGCTTTCACTTGGTTGTTTTTCTTTCCTGAGGGACCACAACGATGAGTGGTTTTATTAGACAACCTCTTGACCATTACATGTTTTGAGCAGTTCCACCATTGCCACAACCAGTTTCTACCCTTTATACCACTCATTCCTCTAGGACGAGTCACCTTTAAACTCTTTTCTAACGGGTAAAAAATGAAAAGATTGCCGAGTATTTTTTCCCTTTTGACTCGTTAAATAGAATAAAATTGGGGATCCTCTTTCAAGCTCTTTTCTGACCCTTTAAACATGAAAATATAGCCAAGCCCTTGTCGTTTTGAACTCGTTAACGGATGTGAAACGTCATGTGCCCAGCATAAGTTTAACCATTTTTCGGGCTAGGATGCACTATTTACGAAAAAGGTACTCCTTAACTGAAATGGTCAAGTGGTTCTCTCAAGTATTGTTTTCTACCTTTTCGGGCTTGAGAGACACAAATGTACGAAAAGGGACCATGTGGATTTTTATTTTCCGTGTCTTTTTCAAACTCTCTAAACATGAAAAAGATACCGAGTTACATCTTTGTCAGACTCGTTAAAATATTAAACAACACTAGATTCGTCACCATGACGAACATGAGCTTATCCTTCCTAGGGCAGCTCACTCTTGAACATGACACTCTTTGCTTCGTGTCGGGTTGGGACATCCTCCTTTGCATCATTTACCTTCTTGGGTTTGGGCCATTGATTTTTGCCTTCCATTTGATCTATGCCACGTCATCATGACCACCGTTTCCATGGATCCGAAAGCTACCAAACTTCCAGTTGTATCACCGATATGTTCAAGAGTTGTCCTTCTGCATTTACACTTACCTTTGATTCTATGTATCATCCAAAATAATTTTGCATCTTCTTGTCTCACGTCGATGATGTGGGATTCATTATGGCCCTCCTTTGACACAGTGGCTTTCTATCAACTTCAACTCATTATCCGGGAAGTTGACCAAGAGACTCCTTTCTAGTACCTTAGAGCTTACATGCCCTAATGGCAAGTTCTTCGCACTCGATGACAAGCTCACATCATTGGCTTTTGATTAAGTGATTTCATGGGTGTTTGACTTTAGTTCCTCTATTCACATTCTCTCACGCTTTTTAACAGTTTACATCATTGACTGGTAATCAAGTGACTTTCTAGCATGTTCCACGTCAACACATCTTTTCACATGTTAGAATTTGTACTTTGATTGGGTCGTGTTGGAGGTAAGACCCTAGAATCAGATCACAAAAAGTCCAGGTTGTGAAGTGATGAGACATGGTTATGTTGTTATACATTTATTTCTCAGATGGCTGGCTACGACCAAACCATGAGTTATCATATGTGATCCCTCTCATTATTGGATGGATGCGACCATACCTTAGTTTCATTATGATCCTCTTTGATGGATGGTTGTGCCCATACCTAGATCCATTTACATGATCATTCTCTGGATGGCTGCATCCATGCACAATTCATGTATCATTGGATAGAGATCTCAGTCTATGTATATGTATCTATACTTTCTTGCAAGTTTTATGATGGCAAACCGGTTCCCCGCACTAATTTATAAACATTTCATCCCTCACTCTAGCTCGACCTTCATGCTTTAGGGGGCATCTATTACACAAAATTTTGTCACTACCCTATACTCCCCGTTCCTTGATCCTGGAGGAGCTCTACAGTGAACCCCACATTCTTTTCCTTCATGAAGAAACTCCCATTGTGTCTCTCTTCATGAGCAGATAAATTCCCTTTTGCACCATTCCCCTCAAACTTCTGTTTTTCCCAATTTACAAGACTAGTGCTAATGGCCTTTGTCTCCCCCACGCCAATGTGCAGAGATTAGCACTATCCCTAGTGCCAACTGGAGCGACTGAGCTATGTTCCAGTTGCGCCAGTCCTGTTATGGAAAATTCTTTAAATTAAGAGCTGAAGCTTCCAGCTCTAGAAGCTTCGTAATGGAAGTCTCGTAAATGGTTTGGCTAGATGGGGTCGAGGATGTCAGTTTGGGCTACTTTCCCCTATAATGATGGAACCACCTCAAGGGATAAGCCCTTCTCCCATGAGAAAAGGATCCATCTCCCAGCCATTCATCCTATATAAACCTCCCTTCTTCGCAAGCACAAGTTAGAGTTGGGTTGAGTGTTGATATTGGTGTGCTAATGCTATTTTGTTTTGGAGTAGACAACAAGCTATTACTAGTTGTAGATATCTAGTTGTGTGAGAGAAAAATGTGATTTGGTTTGGAGTGAAGCCTAAATGGAAGAGCCTTAAAACTATTGTTGATTGAGGCCATCATGGAATGCTAGCAGAAGTGCGTGGGAACTTGGTCTTGTTAGAGGAGGACTGCAATGTCAAGATAAATGGTTGTAATCTCTCTTTGATATTAATATATGCAACTATCGAATTATTTCCTACATGATTTGTCATCTTACATATTCATGGCTTAATGTTTCTTGACTTGTTAAGTAGGTTGAATTACAATTCGACTATTATCACGTTTGTTGCCTACTATTGTTTACTTGTTTCAAGTGCTTGAAGAAGGAAGTGAGAGATAGTTGGAGCGAGAAAGCAAAGACATCATCAAATAAGATAAGTGGACTAAGAGGTAGGCCCTCTTAATTGGTTCTAACCTAAGGAATTATTCCATAGAATGTATCTGTTGTGGCTAGACCCAATATCGGGCTAGACGAATTCATTTGTGTCTACACTTATAATTTTACTTCACCACAACCTGCCATTTAAGAATTAAAAAACTCTACAATCATGTGAATGGTTTAGCTACAAAACCATAATGATACTATTTACATGCCTTTTATATACTTTATGTAATGAAATACTTGGTATGTCAACAATCTACACAAACCCTTTTCTAAAATTTCTTTATATTTTCAAGAGAGAAACTCATACATGGCTTAGGAAACTTGACATTATAGGTACTAAAGTTAGCATAGATCATTATTTGCAAAGAATATGCATACCATATTTAACATTACCTATCCTTCCTTGCATAGATATCCTTTTGACATTTGTCCTTTTCTTCCTGCAGAGATACTATAGATCATGCTTATGTGACTGCTTCATGTACAAATATGAGCTTCATACGTCATGTCACAGTTCTTCAACTTCTAGGATATGAATCAAGGATATTCCTTTGGGCACTTTCTTAGACTCTATTAATTTTCAAACTTTATGGATATGTCATATTTTATGGAGGAATTTAATCCTCTCTTATGTGTAGAAAGAAAGTGTGGATAATATGGCTACTTCATAAATTTTATGCCTTGGACATGTGCTTTAAAGTCTTTTTCATTCAGTTTTGTCCATACACTTTTGCAACTAGGTCTTCAAACATTGATCTTGTAGTTAACCTTAAAGGATAGAAATAATCCTTATATGTCATATTGGTATATCATTGTAGAGATCTAGTCCCTTGCAATTATAAATCATCTTTAACTTATGTATATGGTTTTTCCTTGATGCAGGTGTCTGAGTTCTTCAACCTTCAAGCTAGAGTATACACCATAGAGATAAATGGATTCGGTATTCAGGAGGGTTTTGTTCACTTTTGGTGACAAGATGATATGCCACATAGATATATTTCATATTTTTTCAAATGTGTTATCATAGTTCTTCCACATAAATCTAGTCCCTTCCATGGACAAAGTGATATTTCACTTAACCAGAGTGCAAATGTTATAAATCTTAGTATTTTGCACCAATAGAGATATCTTGGATCGTACTGTGTTTATATAGCTCCATTGTAAACAATGCCTCCAAATTCACATTCTTCATTATTTGAATAATCTTTGAATGCCTTGAAAGAGTGTTATATCTATAGTGTTGTAGAAGAGCTTGGTTGTCATGTATGATAATTTTTGTAGTTTGATGTCATCATAATTAGTAACGTACTTTTTGTAGATTGCAACAATGCAAAGATAATAGAGTACTTCTAATATTGTTCTTATTTGCTTGCGTTAGTTATGAATTGTCTCAATGATAGAATGCACTTCTTCTTGTTCTTTTTTCGTAGTTATAGAGAGAGTATACTTTGGACCTTTATATAGGTTTTGTCCTTTGGATATAACATAAACACATCAAAGAATTCACATAGTAGGGTGCTAATTTTCTTGAGTGAGGACTTAAATTACGATGTCCATAGGAGAAGGCTCTCTGAAATTTGTGTTTAGCACAATTAGTTATGACATAAGTCATTGTTAAATTGAAGCAAGAAAAGGCTTCATTTGACTTGCTCCTTAGTCAAATGGAGAAATTCAAATCTTCACATCAACAGGATGACTTGAGTTGCATTTAAGAGGAGTGACATGGCCAAGTCACTTAGTTAAGTTCGTTAATTCTAGGTTTTTGAAAAGATGTAGAGTTGTGCATGAATTGATTGTTAAGATCTAGAAATATAGTGGAGCTATAGTGAGTGAAACTCAATTATTTTAGCTTTAGTCGTGAATATAGTTATAAGAGTTCATTTGAGTAGTTGTAACTATTGTTAACTCATTGATCTCTAGCTTAACTATTCAATTTACTAAAAATTACCCTAGTCATGCATATAATTCAGATTGCCTAGTTGGGTAGAGAAAATAGTCATAATTGTATTTATTATTGTATACTAGTGCGTATGCATAGTTTTGCATGTAGCAGGTGAGGAATTATATTGGGATTGTGTAAGTAAATATCGGCTCTTCCTATTATTTAGGAGAAATAATTTTGCAAGGAAATAGGAGGAAGCAGGAGGCCTATTTTGGCTAAGTATTGGCCAGATCATACTCAGGAGGAGATCAATATTGCAGTGCAAATTGAGCTCCAATTATTAAAGAAGTCATTGTAATTGATCATTGCCTCATATTATATAATACAAACAAAGGAGGGTTTTTCCCCAGTTGGGTTCCCGAGTAAAAATATTGTGTTCATTGTGATTGAATGATTGCATGTATTTCTATTATATGTTTTCTCTTCCGCAGATTGAATAGAAGAAATTTGTGTCTATTGTTTTTAGTATGAATTAATTAATAGCTAAAAATTTCAAGTTGTTTCTACACGGTATCAAGGCTATTGAAAACTACATATAAACCAAGTTCCTGATCGTCTCTTAGATAAATTTCGAATAACAGATTTGTGGTGCACGTATTTTCTTCGGTGCAAGAAAAATGTCCTTCTATGAGTTGAGGCTTGAGTATGAATTAGATGGGACTTCGAATTTCATTGCTTGAAAATAAAAGATAGAAGTTGCACTAGATGAAAATGGAGTATTGTAGTACACACAAACTGATATTCCAAAACCAGCAACATCAAATGCACAACAACTAGCTCAGTCGAAGAAAGATACAACAAAATCCAAGAGGATTACCAAGAGGGAGTCAGAGACCATGTGGTTTTGAGTTTTCTTGGAAAGCAAACTACTTATGCGATGTGGAAAAACCTCATAGAGATATCTGAAAGCAACAATGACACTAGGAAATTTTCATTGAAAGCTAAGCTCAAGAACATTTGAATGCAAAAAAATGAAACGAGTGTTTAGTACCTATCTAGATTCACTCAAGTCAGAGATGAACTTCTATGAGTAGGAGATATTGTGCCACCATATGAGCTTGTGAGCTTAGCACCCCTTGGTATTCCAAAGTCCTGGCACAACCATCAAAATTCAGTTAATGGAAGGGACAAGCTCACAAATTAGGAGATACTTTAGTCTAAATTCATGCAGGAGAAGATTAGAAGAAACACTAGAGATGGAGTCTCATCTAGATATAATGAGGAATAAGGCTATGCCCTAGTTGGAAAAGGAAAGAATGTTAAATGAAATAAGACCCAAGGCGAGGAAAAATACAACCAAAACCATGGCAAGAAGAAAGACCTTTGTAAAATTAAATTCTTTCAGTACCATTAGTATTAACACTATGCAACCAAGTGTCCACATAAGAAATTCAGTAAGGATCTTGCAACAACATCAAGGGGAGATGCTCTCACATCACAATTGGAGTTGGATTTCATGCTCATTCCTTGCATGGAAAGCACAATAAGAGGCAGTGAGTGGTACCTGGACTATGGTGCTTCATATCATATGACAAGAAATAAGGAGTTCTTCAGCAACCTAGAGGAGAAGGACCTACAATTACCCATAGATATTGGAGATGATGGGAGATATAGTACCAATGGGATTAGCACTATCACCTTTAAGAGGGAGTGAGGCTCTCATATTCACCGAAATAATTAAATGTAGTGCCTAGTATGAATAAAAAAATAGTTTCTCTAGTTGTACTTGAAGACCATGGATATGATGTGGTGTTTAATAACAAGAAAGCTTATCTAAAGCATGTTGCTACTGGAAAAGTACAAAAAATTGGTTTTTGAGTTAAAATTTTTGATAAGTTAGAGCTATATTTCACCATGAATATAGTTATACCTTTAGGAGTGAGGCGGGGCGATGTAGAGCCTTAGTCCCAGAGTTGCAAAGGTTTGTGCAGGGTTCATAGGAGAGCGGTAGAAGTTACAATATACTCTTCTAATGAATCATTACCCTTGCTACAGGGGCCCACCATATTCAGTATCAGAAGGATTTGTGTCAATTGATGCAGTTAGATATTGAGCGACAGTGTAAAGGCTAGTAGTAGTCAAAGACTAAGGAGAGAATTGTAGCTCAGAGACATAATTGATTCAATATTCTAGATGCTTCTCGTTTGCAGTTGTTTTAGTAGTAACAACAATAATGAGATGGATTTTTAGTTGTATTACAATACATTCCTTCGAAAGAGAAGGATTGGGGTAGTTCATAACCTTTTTCTTTCTAAGAGGGAGTGTTATATTGTAGCAAGAAAAGGCTTCTTTTGACTTGTGCCTTAGTGAAATGGAGAAATTCAAATTTTCACATGAGTAGGATGACTTGAGTTTCTGTTAGCAAGCGTGACATGGCCAAGTCACTTAGTTAAGTTAGTCAATTTGAGCTTGTGGGAAAGAAATAGAGTTGTGCATGAGTTGATTTCTAAGATCTGACAATCTAGTGGAGTTATAGTGAGTGAAGCTTAGTTATTTGAGCTCTAGTCATGAATAAAGTCAGTAGGAGTTTAGTTGAGTATTTGTCATTATTGTTAACTCACTGATCTCTCAGTTAACTAGTTAATTTAACAAAACTATCCCTAGTCATGCATGCAATTTGAATTTCCTAGTTGGGTGGAGGAAAACGACATAATTGTATTTATTATTTTATACTAGTGAGTGCATAGAGTTTTTCATATAGCAGGTGAGGAATTTTCTTGGGAGTGTGCAAGAAAATAGGTGATATTCCTATTCTCGAGGGGCATGAATTTTGCAAGGAAATAGGAGGAAGCAGGAGGCCTATTATGGCTAAGTATAAGTTTCGACCTCCTGTATTAACCTTAATTTTAGACTTTCCATTGTAGTATTTTCTTGAGTTTAGACTTCAAATAGTTCATATCATAAATAAATATTAATTTTAGACTTCCTTATATGTTCCATACTTTAGATCAATCTCTCAGACATAAAATAAAATAACATATTTGGAAACCATGCTATAGATTTAATGAATTTTATGCCCAATGCCTTGTATAAGATGAATAAATAAACTCCTTACTTGAGCAGACCTTTTATTTCTCCTTGTGTGTCATTGGTACTGTTGTAGGGGTGTCTTTAGGTGAGTGAGTAAGAAATTGAAGATTCCAAAAGCCTTTAATGATATCTTCTTTCAAAATTCCTTTTCGAGAGATGACTGTTGTAATATTTTCTTAAAATAAGCCAACTAGATGTGATATTCACACTGCCTTTTCTTCACCTTAGCTTTGATACCATGTTGAGAAATCAATAGGCTAGGGTTGATTTCTCTTACTTAATAATTTATTGTGAATATTTTCAACTTTTAATTTCTTTTCATATGTTCTTTTAATCAAACAATTACCAAAACATAAAACATGAAGATCACAAAATACAAAGAACACAAATATGTAGGCTCCAAGTCAGGGCAAAACCCCATAAGGGGGAAAACCCAAACAACTCCTCTTCTTATAGAATAAGACAAAGGTGAGATATCCAACACCCAGGACCAAGAATAATACTGCCACAAAGATTCAAAATCATCCCTCCTTCATGCATTCTCAATAAGGCAAAGTCAACAAAAGTCAATGTTGGTCAAACTTTAGAATTTTGGTCACTTTCTACAATTTCAGCCTCTTCCTGAAATTTCAGGCCCTTCCATTTTGGATCTATCCCAACTTTGAAATACCATATAAAATATCACACGCATGGATATATTAGGGCAAAAAACAAGACTCTTTTTCTCCTTTGACTGTTCTCCCTTTCTCCTTCTACTTTGTTGATTTACTTCTTGTTGCTTGAACAAAAATCGAATTGGTAGCCAACATGTGAAGCACAGTTGCCACTATATAGCTATTGGATCATATGAAGAGACACAATGTATAGGTTGGTCAACTTGTCCATCTAGAGGGCCAACTTGGTCTTGTGGTGACAAAATTTGACTTTTTTTACTCAAAACATTTTTTTTATTTTCTTACAAATAGCCCAAATGGGGCTTTGACTCATGCAAAAAAATTCTTATTGACTTAATAGACCCTAGAAGCATGAAGAACATGATTTGAATAGAAAATAATAAAAATATATACTATATTATATATATATAATATATATATATATATATATATATATATATATATATATTATATATTTATATATATATATATATTATATATATATATATATATATATATTATTATATATATACATGAAATAGATATTGATACAAGTACAATGACAATTATGAATACCTAACCTAGTTACATTTTTCAACAATTGTTTAAAAATAAATAAACAAAATATGTTCCCACATGATAAATAGATACATAAAAGTTTAGGGAGGAAAATAAAGGATGTTGAGATAGGTGATGGGATTTTTAATTACGTTTCTTATTGCTTGGAAAGACAACCAAAAGCTTACATATTTAATTGTCAACCTTAGGCTCATATGGAGCTTGTGAGTAGTTCACTATATAAGTACGCTACAATCTCTACTTACACTGATACGTTTTATGTTGTAGTGTCAATGATTGGTTTTGCCGATGGAGTATATATAGTTCACAAGATTGGAAAGGTTCTACAAATTCAAAAGTAAAGTGACTAAATCTACTTGTCGAAATGTAAACACACTTGTGGAAAAGTAAACATGCTTGCAAGAAATTAAAGATCACAATTCCAAAATTGAAATAGCACACTTCTACCTAGTGGGCTTAGGAAGCTTAATGTTATAACCCGCAACACAAGTAGAACAAACCAAATAAGATGGAAACCAATTACACAGGAAGTAATAAATGAAAAGACTAATCGATGTCAAGATGATCCCTATTTTTATTGAGACCAACAAAATATAATCATTACATTAACTGCATTTATTTAGGAACATATATGAATGCAAATCAATCTAAAATGAAGGCATGTAAAGTTTCAAATAAACATGAATAATCAATTGCATAAATAAATTGATTAATAAATAAATAAAACCATGCATGAGTAATTAATTGCAAAAGTCCCACAACCAAAACATAATTATAGAAACAAATTCTATGTGAATAAATAAATGAGGAGTCAAATTATAGAGCTAGAAAAGACAACTACCTAAATTACACAACATTTTTTTTTTATTTGAGTGGACCCTCTCTCCATAGAATAGAGCATTGATATTTATCAACACTTGTTATATTGACAACATAAATTAATTAAATTACCTATGTTAATTAAAAGAAGTTAATATTCCATAAATATGTAAAAGAAATAAATCAAATTAATTAATTGAATCATGCACTCAAAACTTATAAATTGCAATTAAAAAAAAAAAAAAAAAAAAAAATTATTTCATTATCATTTGGATATTACTCACCCATGCTTTGGAGGCGTCACCCATACACCCGCAATGTAGGAGGAAACAAGCAATATGAAAACAAGTTCCATCACCAACTCTAGCCTCTGGAGTTTTTATGTTTGGAATCAATTTGCAAGTATTCTCACTCGTGTTCTAAGAGTCCTTCTCGTGAAATGAGAAAGGAATTTTTTTTATACATAAGATTTTTTTTTAAATAAAATAACAGCCAGTAAATAAGATCAACAAGTTTCTCATGTAATTTGCTAATAATTAATCAACAATAAATAACTCATATAATTCTAAAATACTTATTAACAACTCCATTAATTATGTCTAATATTGATCTAAATTGAAATAATGGAAGAAAAATTATGTAACAACAATAGTTTGAGGTTTCAATCACCTCTAAGTTCCAATGGCTCATGGTTTTAGTGTCAACTTGTAATTCTAATAGTTTTAGCACCACAACTATAATAGCGAGTTGTAGAAATGGGGATACAATAGTGAGTTGCAACAATAAGTTGCGAAAATAGGGTTGCAACAAGGAGTTGTTTTTTGAGTCTTCTTATGGATTATATGGATAATGATAACAACAACAACAACAATATTGGTTACATGAATGTAGATCTTGAGTAAAATCTTTCAACAGTGGTCTCCTTGGCCATGGTCTAAATTAAATCTCGATGATTCCAATGATAACTGGAACAATGTGTTGGTCAGTGGTCATGCATCCACAAATGGTTGATCTTTCTTTCATATTAAACATCATCCTAATTTATTGTAGATCTTGAGTTCTCGACCTAACTTTTCTTTTCTCAAGAATTAGGTCATAAGTTGTATCAAATACTTTGGGCTCTCATCCTAATTTATCTTGTGCCCAACAATTACTTCTCATAACTTGTTTCATCACATATAATGACAAATATTAGCTGAAAAAATGTCCCTTTGCTTTTTCATATGCAAAAAAGGATATATCCATTGTTATTCTAGAAGTTGAACTCATGTATATGGAATAATTTTATGGTATTTAGTAGCAAAGAAATCCACTCTACTTTCATTGGTATGATCAATTCGAAAAGTTAATAAGATTCCTTGACAAAGTTCATTTGATTATCATTCACTAATTCGATATATACACTTCACATCTAAAAGGTTTTTTAAAATTATCTCTAGTACTTCTAAATACTTTTGTAGTTTTGGAGAATATGTATTTCATCTTAGGGAAAGATCGCGGAGATTGTTGTTCTTTGATAATGAGAAATAGTGACATGAAAAAAAAAAAAAAAAAAAAATAAAAAATAAATAAATAAAAATAAAATTAAATTAATAATTAAATTAAATTAAAATTAAAAATAAATAAATAAATAAATAAATAATTTAAATTTAAATATATATATATATAAAATAATAAATAATATATATATATATATATATATATATATATATATATATATATATATATATATAAAATAAAATAAAAAATATTAACTATAATGAAGAAACAAAAGCCATCATTTACCATTATATTCAAGTTAGAGTGCCATTAAAATAGTTGTCTCAGAAGTTTTCCAAAAATGATGTCTAAATTTGTTATCTATAGCCATGCTCTTTAAAATTTAGGGACTCCAAAACTTCCAATCCTAAAATTTCAACACTAGTAACAGGAATGTATACAACACCTATGGATTTATGGAATGATAGGGTCCACTAGACAACCCTCAAAAATGGGGAGACTCGTTAAACTACTTTTTCATACAATAATTCACAATTCATGACAATAAAAGTTTTATTGAAATCACAAAATTTCCTCATGTTTGTTTGTTTCCCAATCCGTTGAGCATGCTCGTTTATGGGTACATCAGAAAACTTTTTAATGCCAATCCCAGTGAAATCAACAACTAATGTGCAGTATAAGGTGGATTTAAAACGTAGTAATTTAATGTTTCATCATATATCTTGAAATTAGTATTTTGCATCATAGACTTAATCTGATATATGAGCTTCCCAATTGCTTGTACATGGTACTAATTTACATTCATTAGTGTTGGGACTATTTTTACTTAATTCCATTTTTATTTTAGCAAACCAAAACCAAGTTCAATGAGAAATAGGATATAATATTAGTAACAATGTTATGTTCTATGATTATTATTTTCTAGGCATCTTTTATCGTTGAGCATTTAGGGGAAGTGAAGTCATTTTCTTTTCATCTTGATGATATTTACATATCAGATATTATCAATATATATTTATTTGATTTAAAAACAATTAAGATGGGTAGCAGATCCCAACATAACATTTTTTATAAGATTTGAACATGAGATGAGATAAAGACTAAATGTTATGGAATTTAATTAGTTTATAACATATGTAACTTGTAGATTTTAGAATATTTCACACACTTATTAAGGATCACCAAATTTCAGAAGGATTATAAAATTTACAAACTACTCCCTTATTTTATATATTATGTATTACTAGCAAAACAATATTAGTAAATATGGTTGATATACATCAATAAACATCGTTTTCATACTTTGAAGGCAAAATTTTTGATAAATCAACATATATCAACAACATTTAGTAATGTTGTTGTCCTAGTAAATGATCGACATGCACCAAGTGGATGCGTGGACCATTGTTGGTTATGGTTCATGTTGCTTGATTATGGTTATAAATGGTTGTCAACGGTTGACCATGGTTGTCGCGGGTTAGTGATGGTTGACTATGGTTGAAGAGGGTTGATAAAATTGAACATGGTTGATGCGGTTAAATATATTTGATTAAGGTTGACCATGTTTGACCATGGTCAACCATTAATGTAACCATATATTTATGTTATATTAATCTAACAATGTTACATTAATGTTGATGATTATTATGTTCTTACATTCACATGATATTAATCTTGACCATGATTGAAAATGGTTGATGTTACATTAATGTTACAATAATGGTTTAAGAGGGTTGACAAGGTTGATCATGGTTGACAAGGTTGACCATGGTTCATTGAGATATACCTTTGTCAACTATGGTTGACCATTTAAACCATTCAACCATGTTTGACCACGGTTAATTATGTTAGTCAGTTGACCATGGCCAAGCATCATTTAACCAAGTTCACGTGGTTGACCATGTTGTCTATAGTTGTTTATGTTTAATAACATATGAGAATGTTGACCATGTTTGACCAACTAATAAGAAAACAATTAACAAACAATAAATGACTCATGTATAATTCAAAAATACTTATTAGCAACTCAGTTAATCATGTTTAATATTCAACCAAATTGAAATGATGGAACAATAACTATGTAACAACATTAGTTCAGGGTATTTATCATTTCATGTTTTTGGTGTAGTGATTTGTAGCACCAAGTTGAGGCACCATAGTTGTGCCACCAAGTTGGAGCGCTATAGTTGTGGCAGGGAGTTGTGACACTAGAGTTGTAACAGGGAGTTGTGACACCAAAGTTTGAGCACCAAGTTGCGGCACTAGAGTTGCAGTAGGGAGTTGCGGCACCAAAGTTGCAGTAGTGATTTATATCACTAGAGTTTTAGCAATTGAGTAACAATAATTATGATCAAGATACACCATGTGGTGACATTACAACTTGCACACCAACCTTTTTTGCACTAAATTTCTACACATTAACTCAAAGATAAATACAAATATGATTTTTTTTGCAATGTTTAACCACAAATTCATGTCAAATATTAGGGAAATGCAATGGAAAACACCTTATATGTAAATATCCCATATAAACATTAGAATGGACTAATATGGGTTATAAGAAAGTCAAAAGGAATTAAGAATATGGAAAAGAGGATATAAAAAAATGTTAATGTTAATGTCTTAACCACTTTTGGTGGAAGGGAGGATAGAGCACTAACAACAGAGCCAATGTGAAGATCCATCCTAGTGTGTTCTAATTAAAAACTAAATTTATTTAATTTGAACACAAAAAGAAGGGAAATAACTTATTTATAACTCAACATTTATTTGATGACAATAGACAATTAAAATTTATTTACAACATATTAAACAAGAAAAAATTTCATTACAACCATTTACATAAGTAATCAATAAATGGAAGAATACATGTTCCAATAGTTTGGTTAATATGCTCCTCACTCTGTTGGGATGCTCCTCTCAAGTACTTGACTAAATTTGCTTCCCAGCCAACTAGGAATGATTTCTTAGCTCAGGGAACCTCCACAAGTTCCCTAACCCTCTGAGCCCAAGTCCAACCAATTGTAGTGTGTCCAAGTTAAACCAACACTCTCCCTTCTCTTTCTCAACATTCCTCCCAAAACAAAATCCTCCAAAGCCAAAACCAAGATCAAAGATTCCCCTCTCCTCTCATCAACTTTCCACTTTTATGTCTCTTCCTCCAATCCACCTCAACCACCTATCATTAATGTCATGACTACCCCCTTATCCTTTAATTTAGTATCCTTGACTTTTCTTACCATATCTTATTCAAAGTAGATTTGAGAAGACATTTTGGGACTAAAATATGGATATTTAATTTAGAATTTAATTGGAGAAGACCATATCTTCTCCCAAGTATATTTGAGAAGACATTTTGGGAACAAAATATGGATATTTAATATAGAATTAAATTGGAGAAGACCATATCTTCTCCCAAGTAGATTTGAGAAGACACCTTGGGATACGAATATTTAACTTGGAAATTAACTCGAGAAGACCATATATTCTCAAAACTGGATTTGAAAAGACACCTTGGGATATGGATATTTAATTTGGAATAAATTGGAGGAGATCATGTCCTATCAAAAATTAAATTTGAGAAGACAAGTTGGGAATTGAATAATAACAATAATAATATTTATATCCGTAAAATAAAATTATAGTTTCACAAATGTAGGTATATACCAATATTTCTTGATAATTATAAGGCAATATTTTCAGGTCAATTAATCACTAATAAAAATGATCATGATAAGATTAAGTAGGGCATTACATACACCCCTCCTTCAGAAAACTTCATCCCAAAGTTAGAGTGAAAAAGATACAAGGAGTTTGAAGAAGTTTGACAATAAGGCATAACAAAATAGAGAGAGAGATATAGTAGTAAAATTAAGTAAGTCAGACAATGATACCACTTCCCATCAAGAGTCTCCAACTAATCTATATCCTCATATCCTTCCTAACCTGCTTCCACTCCCACCCTATCCATCATCTGCTGTTACATACTACGGAATCGGCTATACCAATATAACCACTATTAAAACCAATATGGTAGAAGCGTCGACTATATCGAGCTAACTTCCCCAACAGCAAAATGGAAATAGTCATCACACGTCCAAGGGAGCATGTCCATCACTTCCCTCCCACAATTCTAGGTTTAGAGGTTACATGGTGGGAAATACCTCCACCCCTCCTCACAACTAGGGCCAACACCCTAATATGGACCACACTACAGTGCTAGTTGGATACTTGTCATCGAATAATCCAGTGAGGTAGTCTTATCACCTGTCATTTCCATTTTACCCCTGTCGTAAGAGTGCATATCAAGTAGATACAAAATGTACTAGAACAATGTACATCATACCATTCCTCATTGGATGTCTCCACCTTCCCCAATGGAAGAGTAGATCTTGGTTATCATATAGTTCTTTCAAATTTGCAGGTTATTTCTCATTCATGCATATACATAACAACAAAATATATATAGATAAGTGATATTAAATATTATGTTATTAAGTCTAGTATCCACGTGTCAATTTTGTAGTTCATACTGGAAATAAATCTTACATTAGATAAATCCTAATTTTCCTAAGTTATTCATTAGATAAATCATATCCACTTAAGCCATACATGAAACAACAATAACTATCGTAAGTCATGCACTAGATAAATCATAACCAAATAAGTCATACATTAGGTTATACATCAAACATTTCAATCATCAATACCTAATCCATCTAATGACTTATATAAGTAGTTTCACATGTCCAACTAAATGCATCAATATTACATAGTGTTCATAAATAGATAACACAAAATTGCAAATAGAACCTTAGCACAGGTAGTTATCTAAGTCAAAATGGGCATCACATATGCTTAAAAAGTTAGGGGTAGTCACGACGTATAGTCTCTGCATCCTCCCAGGTAGTAGATCCTAGGCTATACTTGTCCTCCTGGACCTTAAACTGGTCCTCCATTCGATGTCTAAGCTGTCAAACCCTATGGTCCAATATGCATAATGGTTCGGCCATTATGGTTTCCATGTTGGAGACCTGCAATTCCCTCCAATCCAGTTTGTCAGATTCATCAGAAACATAATGTCGTAAAATAGATACATGAAAAACATCATGAGTTTTATGCAAATGGGGTGGCCGTACAAGACGATAGGCAACTAGTCCAATCTTCTCCTTGATCCTAAAAGGTCCTATAAACCGAGGTGACAACTTCATCCCTTTCCCAAACCAAATGGTGCTTTTGGTGGGTCGGATATGAATAAAAACTTGGTCTCCTACTTCATAACTTCGATCAATCCTATGTGAATCATCATAACTCTTTTGTCTATCTTATGCTTCCTTTAACCTTTGTTGAATCTGTCTTACCTATTCCTCCATTTCTTGAACTAATTTCGGCCCAACTATTACTCAGTCCTCCAACTTTTCCTGACTCAATGGCATCCTACATGGCCTCCCATATAGGGATTGATAAGGAGGCATCCCGATTGAACTGTGGTAATTTTTATTATAGGCAAACTCTACCAATGGTAAGTACCTTTACCATTGATTCTGATTATCCATGGCATACATTCTAAGCATGTCTTCCATAACCTGATATACTCTTTCAATCTACGCATCTATTTCTGTATGATATGCAGTGCTCAGGTTTAACTAAGTCCCTAGTGCTGACTGCAAACTTGTCCAAAACCTAGATGTAAATAGAGAGTCTCTATTAGAAATAATCTTTGTAGGTAACCCATGTAGTCGAATAACTTCACTTATAAAAACTCGTGCCACATCAGTAACATCGTAAGTGTCTCTCACTGGGATGAAATGGTTCTTTCGGTCAATTTATCAACTACAACCAATATAGTATTGTGCCTATGTGAAGTGAGTGGCAAACCCACAACAAAATCCATAGAAATTACCTCCCATTTAGACATAGGGATGTCATGTGGTTGTAGGAGTCCTGTTGGATGGTGATGAGCAGCCTTCACTCGTTGACATTCAAGACATTTGATGACAGACTGGACTATGTCGTGCTTCATTCATGTCCAAAAGAAGAGTTTCTTCATGTCCACATACATCTTCTTCACCCCAGGATTTGCACAATAGAGTGCTCTATGTGAATCTTCAAGGATGGTTCTTATTATACCCCCTTCTTTAGGTATGTACACTCTCCCTTGGAATCTTAATAGTCCATCTGGTTCAAGGACATATCCCTCAAACTTTGGTTCTATTCGCTTCCACTCTGGATTTCTGATATAACCTTTAGATACCAACTATCTTCAAAGAGTTTATCCAACACACATTCCCTCAAATTGACCCTCAAGGCTACTAGGGAGAAGGTTCGTGGCCTCCTGCTCAGTGCATCGGCCACCATATTCTCCTCTCCCTTAATGCATGAGATCTCAAAATCATACTCACTCATGAACTCGCTCACCACCTTTTTTTTTAATATAAACAAGGTCATATAAATTAAACATATATATCACATATATTACCAAGTCATAAAAGTAATGAATGGAAAATATGTAAATCCTCTTTCCCAGCACAAGATTTTATAAAAATAATTCAAAGTTAAAACCATGAAATATTATAAGCTGAAAACCTATATTACAAGTTACCTTGTTAAAAGGTTGATGTTATCTATTTTAAAATTATTTTAATTAAATTGTTATTTATTTATTCATATAAGTGGTCAAATTTACTCTAAATTATTATATTTATTTTTATTAACAAGTTATATTGTGAGAAGGTTAAAATTTTGGTACATAATTGATCAAATTTTATTTTAGAATCTAATATCTTGTATATGTTAATTTGCACTATAACAAAACTAACCATAAAATTCCAAGCATATTGTTTAACATATATAACCCATGAATACCATGAGTCAATACCATAAATTCTCATAAACATGGAGCTCAAAACCCACGTAACTTCACCAAGCCTAATTCACTTTATTATTTTAGTTCAAAGTTATTATTTTAGGTAGAGTAATTTTTAATTTTCATATATATATATATATATATAAACTAAAGTTATATGTACTATAACTATTAGTTGTATGATTTATGATTTATAAATTATATGATTTCCTAATAATTTTATTTTTTATAATTTATTAATAATTTCTCGAGAGACACTAAAACTCATATGCAACCCTCCTACACTCATATGCAAAGATATTGATATTAGTATAAGAAAGTGTTTTTTTATCAGTGTAAAAGAGTTATGGAATAAGTTATTAAACGTGATTCTAAGAATTTATTTGTTTATTTATTTTTTTTTATTTTTTTTATTATGCACAGAGCTTAGATACAATAAAAATAGTTATTTTTGTGATCCCATAAAGTTATTATTGATGTAAACAATTTTTCTTTTTGTTAGGTCCTTATAATACTAGTGATTCCCCCATTACTATTTTCATTGTAGCCCTTATTGTTATTATTGTGCCCCTATTGTCCCCATATTGTTATTATTGTGCCCCATAGAAACCCACTATTGTTATTTTCGTGCCCTTATGTTATTACTGTTATGTCGGCTTGATTATATTATGACCCCTTAGACTCTTATATATAGAAGGGAGGTTTAATCATTTGTATCATCCAAGAATTGTTCATTTTTGTAATGTAAAAGAGGTTGCCCCCTTGAAGACGCTGAATTCTAAGGCGTTGATCTATCTTTTCTATCTTTTTGTGAGCTGGTTTCATAACATTTAGTACCAGAGCTTTGGATTCTAGGGTTTCACTGCTCCAAATAGGTTATCGTGGCATTTTTGCTATAACCTTTTTTCTGCGACATTTAAGAAGCTAAAAAAAAAAACTCATTTGAGCCGAAATCAGTTTTAACTTTGGGTCCAAATGTCAGAGCTTGTCTCACTATATGTTTGGAGATATGATCTGAGGAAGTTAGGGTTTTTGCAGACTCCCGAATTACATTCCAAATAGGTGACCTGGGGAAAATCGTCATAACTTTTGTTCTGAGCATCAGATTGAAATTTCGTCATAAGATTTAGAAATAGTGACACGTGGCACTTCGTACAAGTTCACTCTATTGAACTAATCTATAATCAGGTCACTGTGGGAGATTTGGCATAACTCTTCTTTGGAGAATCCAATCTTGATCAGACTTGCAGGGTTAGAAAGAGGACTCAAAGGGCTACTGCAGGACACGATTATAGATATTCGAGATCTGTAGTTACAGATATACAATAGATTCAATATTGAGCTCTTACAAAAAAAAAGATGTGTAGTTTTTTTTAAATTTTGCATAAGATTGGTTTGAAAAATTAGTTTGAAGGAGTTCAAAGGGAATAGTGAAAAATTATTAGCATTAATTGATGCCCTGAAGAAAGAACATAGAAACACCTAGAAAGCAACTTGAAAGCTCTAGCATGACTCGTGAAGAAGAGGGAGAAATGCAACATGATATATCAAAAGTACAAGACCCAGTACAACAAATTTCACTCTCACAAAAGGTAATTGAAGCCAAGATGAATGGTGTCGGAGCTAATATGAATGGCGTGCAAGTTAAGATGGATGGCGTGGAAGCTAAGATGGATGGCATGGAAGCTAAAATGAATGGCATGGACGCTAATATGGAAGAATTGAAGATAACTTTGAATAAGTTGCTACAAGAAATGGTTACTAATGGTGAAAGGGTAGTAAAGGAAACTCCTGATGAGAACAAAAAAAATGTTAATCATGATTTCAGAGGCTCTAATGTTGGATTGAAGACCCACCATGTTCCAAAAATCAATATGATGAAGTTTGATGGCAAGGATCCCGGAACATGGATACTACAGAAGGAGAAATTTTTCGATCTCCATAATATGCAAAACACACAAAAGGTACGTATTGCAACTTTATATTTGGAACCAAATTTGTTTGCATGGTATTGATGGCTTTGCTCTCGTAAACAAATTGTCACTTAGGAAATTTTTACGGAAGAAATGATACCACATTATGAAGATACAAAAAGCAACACCTTTTTTAGCCAATTGATAAATCTCAAACAAAAGGGTTCAATGATGGAGCACATCAAGGACTTCTAAAAATTGAACATAAGAGTAAAAGATATTCCAAAAGAGCATAGGATTTATGTGTTCATAGGGACTTTAAAGGATAATATCCAATATGAGGTTCGCCTTGGGGAACCTGATTCATTGGAGAAGGCATTCAGGTTAGCAAGAAAAATGGAAAGCAAAATTATGACAACCAGGAAGCCTACCACTCACAACTATAACGATGGAAGTGTTGTTGCCCCTAGCCTTCCACAACCTACAAGGTTGACACCACAACAATTGGAAGAAAAAAGAGAAAAAGGGCTTTGTTACAATTTTGATAGCAAATACACTAAAGGTCATAAGTGTGCTGAGAAGAAATTATTCTACATAGATTGTGAAGAGGAAGAAGAAAAGGAGAAAGAAATGTCAAAAGAAGAGGATATACTCCAGGAACAAAGCCTAAATGAAGAACAAATGAATCCGACCATATCTTGTAACGCATTGGTGGGAATTACCACTCCTCAAACCATCAAGATAGAAGGACAAATCAAGAAGAAAAAGGCAATAGTGTTGATTGATTTAGGAAGTACTCACAATTTTATTAATTGTAAGGTAGCAAAAGAATTGAATTGCTTCTTATATCCAGCACCCGAGTGTCAAGTGATGGTTGCAAATGGAGGAACAATAAATTGCTCTGGAAAGTGCCATAATATCAAGCTATCCATGGGAGATGTGTATTGACTAGCCCAATGCTCTCCATTCCAATGAGAGGTGCTGATGTTGTATTAGGAGTCCAATCACGACAACCCTTGGGTACAATAGCTTTTAATTTTCAAGAACTTTTCATGAAATTTTTTATGGAAGGAAAGGAATTTGTATTAAGAGGTATTGCAGGGAAACTGAGAAAGATAATCAGCTCTAATGGTATGACAAAGCTTCTAAAAAAGGAACAAAAA
>APFE030443170.1:173723-237400 GCA_000404065.3 Pinus taeda | reverse complement strand
CTGATCTAGGGTTTGCTACTGTTGATATGAATCAGATTTATTGTACTATTTCTCTCTGCTGAATTATTGAAGATAAAAGAAGATTTGATCAAAGGGTTTCCCCACACATTGTGGGGTTTGTCCCTGGCTAGCCGCCACATCTTGTGTCTCTTGTCTTGGCTTGTTTTCTGTCGATCGTTTAATGTTCTATCTGCACTTTACTTTATGTACATGTGATTGCTAATCAGTGGAATATAATAAGAAAAAGAAGTAAACTGTTATAAGCATAGAACATACCGAAACTTAACATAGTCCCAGATAATAATGCGTAAGTCCTAGATCCTTCATATCGAATTCAGCTGTCAGCAATTTCTTACATTCTTGAATTCTTCCTTCATCACCAATTAATAGAAGATCATCTACATATAGAAGAATGATGATAGATTCATCATTCTCTACTTTGATGTAGAGATTGGGATCTGCTTTGCTTTTCCTGAAACCCAACCTTTGCAAGTATGCATCCATTCTAGCATACCATGCCCTAGGAGCTTGCTTGAGGCCATAAAGTGCCTTCTTCAATTTGCGAACATGAGTTTCTCTATCCTTTACTTCGAATCACAATGGTTATTCTATCTAGACTTCTTCATCTATGGTACCATTCAAGAACGTTGTTTTGACATCCATTTGATGTACCTTCCATCCCATTGATGCTGCCAGAGATATCAGAGATCGGATCGTGGTATACCTTGCTGTGGGAGCGAAGGTCTCTTCAATGTCAATGCCTTCTTCCTAAGAGAAGCCTCGAGCCACGAATCTAGCCTTGAATTTATCTATGCTTCCATCTGCAACATGCTTGATCTTATACAACGACTTAGAGGTTACCACTGATTTGTTTTCTGGTCTTGGGACTATTTCCCAGACTCCATTTTTTATAATAGATTGGTATTCCTCATTCATTGCATTCTTCCATTCTTGATGTTTGGCTGCTTCTTCAAAAGTGGAAGGTTCATCTACAATGAGCTTCGACATGTATGCTACATATCTTGAGTATCTTTTTGGTTTCTTGCTCTCCCTGAATCTTCCTCTTGCGGTGTGACCTCCTGCTTCTTGAAGTGTAGAAGTTAACCAGTTAGGTCTCCTTCTTCTTTCAGGGAGAGAGATTGGTTCACTGGGACCTTCTTCTTCATGAGAGACTTCTTCTTTCTTTTTAACTTCTTCCTCAAACATAGGAAGATCCTCCTCATCAGAATCGAATGGGAGATCTTTGGATTTCTTGAAGGCAATGCTCTCATAAAAAATTACATCTCTGCTTACTTCTATTTGATGTCCTTCCTTTATGTAGATCCTATAAGCCTTGGAAGAGTTTCTATATCCATCGAATATTCCTTTATTACTTGCGGGATCTAACTTCTTTCTTTTGTCCTCGGGAATGTGAATATATACAAGACACTCAAATATCCGGAGATGATCAATATTTGGTTTCTTCCTAGTGAAGACTTCTTCTAGAGTTATATTGCCAAGTGACCTATGAGGACTTCTATTTTGGATGTATATTGCAGTCTTCATTTCTTCTCCCCATAGAAATTTTGGTAGATCTTGATCATGGAGCATAGCCTTGACACTTTCTTCTATAGCTCTATTCTTTTGTTTAGCTACTCCATTCTGCTCAAGATTGTATGGAACTATAAGCTCCCTCTTAATCCCAACCTCCTTACAGAAAGCAATGAGTTCTTTGGAAGTATACTCGCCTCCATTATCTGACCTCAGAATCTTTATCTTTCTTTCTGTAAGATTTTCTAACTCTGCCTTGAATTCTTGAAATTTTATGAATACTTCATCCTTGGATTTAAGTAACTAAACCCAAGTTTTCCTTGAATGATCATCAATGAAAGTAACATAATATAGATGACCTCCAAGTGATTTAGACATGGGACCACATACATCAGAGTGGATGAGATATAAAATCTCTTGAGCTCTAGATGTACTATGTGCAAATGGTTTCTTTGCATTCTTTGCCATAGCACAACCTTTGCAGACTCCTTCATGGTCTTCTTTGAGATTTGGTATCCCATTTACAATGGAGTTTAGAGTTGGCAAGATCTTGTAATGAAGATGGCCCAATCTTTGATGCCAAAGTTCACACGGACTTATCTCAATGTGGACAAGTGCTTGACTCAGAGGAGATGAGAGTCTGTAGAGTCTTCCTTCTTGAACTCCAATGGTTCTAGCTTTTTCAAAGCAAGAACCTTTAGCCCAAAGCAACTCTATCTCCTTTTTTCTTCTAATGATGAAATAGAAGTAAGATTTTGGCACAAATCTGGAACATATAGAATGTTGTTGAGATGAATGTTACCTCCTCCTTCCAACTCAATTGATGTAGATCCAATTCCTTTTACTGGATAGCTCTTGTTGTCACCAAGCTCCACAGAGCATGAGGACTTCCCTTTGGATAGGGTTTTGAGTTGCTTGTGATATCCAGTGATGTGTCTTGAAGCTCCACTATCTATCACCCATATATTTTCATCTTGAAATGTTCTGGTGAGGGCTGAGAACAATCCTTCATTCTTTGAATATTTGAGATCTTTGGAAGAGAAGAGACTATTCCATACTGCCTTGATTCTTTGCTTGATGAGACTTACTAATGATGAACACTTCTTTTCAAGCCTCTTCACAATAGAGTTGACCTTCTTCATGCCTTGTGCGAACCATAGCTCTGATTCCATGTTGAAGAATCTAAGGCAAGATGACATTAATGATTCTTCTAACTATGATAACTGCTTGTGATGTCTTTTCACTTATTAGGATTATCTTCTTCTTCTTATTATTATTGTGTGTTCTTCAATCATCAAATAGCTACCAAAAGCAAGAAGATCAACAAGATACAAGTACACAAGATGTAGGCTCCAAGCCAGTGCAAAACTCTCCTCTTGAGAGGAAAACCCTTCAATCTCTTCTTATAGATTCTTTTTTGACGAATACCAAGACTTTTAACCAACACTGAAGCCCTTCCAAGACCAAGATCAATTTCTCAATAATGTGCTTGCTTCATTGCTTTCCAAACCCAGTAGAATCTCTTCCGCAACACTTCTTTGACCTCCAACCACAAATTTTCGGCCCTAACTACAGATCTGCAACTTCGGCCACTCGACAACAGCTGCTACTTTGCACGTGTGGACTAGAACTACTTCTTCTTTGCCTCCAACTGCCTTGCTTGACCTAATTTGTCTTCTGGATCTAGAAGGGGACTTTGTTAGTCCTTCCTTCAGCTCTTTTTCATCAGATCGAACCCTCACAATGAAACCCTAGCCAAGCAGCAGAGACCCTAGCGAAAAGCTGCAGAATTTCAGCCCTCTCGCAGAATTTCAGCCCTCTTCTTCGCACGTGTGGAGAGAAAGAGAGAGAGGAACCCAAAAAACTTCTTCTCCTTCTTCTGCCTTCTTCATTGCCCTTTTCTGCTTCTTCCTTCGCATGAGAGAGAAAGGATTGAGTGTCTCCAAATGAGGTCTTACTGTCTCCTATATATAGGTCTTCCAAGGGTACAAATTCCAGCTTCTAGGCCGACTTGGTCTCGGAAGGCTCAGTAAAATACAAAAATATTCTTTTTGCTATTTACAAGATGCCCGATGGGGTCTTAATATTATGACAATGTCCCTATTTGACTTCTTGACCTAGGACAACCTTAGAAGCACTTTCAATTAGTGCTTGACCTATAAAACAAATTTCTTGGGCAAGAAACCCAAGCTCAATAATAATAATAATCATTTTTCTTTCTTTTATAAAGTACAAGAATCAAAAGTACATTTCATATTTATGAAGACCGAACCTAGTTACACTTTCTTCAACAAAAATAACATTAGTTGCTACAATAGGATTCGGGGTTAGCCGAATATTCACATCATATACCTTGTTTTGCCCATGTGCTTAGAGGATGGCATGTATGTGAAGGTGTATTTATTAAATGGAGCTTCCTCTTTGCATGGAGCTGTGAGATTAATAAGTTGGGGTTGAGCTCATGTATCATGGAACAAGTTCGTGTTAAGGTGTGGCATTATTCCTTTATTACTTATCATTTGGGAATGTGTGCTAAGGCATCATTTTATTTTTGATCATGTGGTATGGGGCTGCCATCCTGAGTTGTGGTCGTGGGTTGATGTCTATAGCTCATGAGCTCTTCCTAGAATGCACATTTTGAGTCATGATGCTTTGCTGAGTTTCTTGCATTGCAGATGATGCATATGGGTGACCTCCATATATATTATTTGCTAATTGAGATTTTATGGACTCATGACCCTTTTTTGAAGAAGATAATTTGTTCATGAGCACGATGGTTGACTCTTTTATGGAGATGAATGGACATACATGTAGCTTTTATTATATTAAAATTGTCATTGATGCCACAAAGTATTTGAGTTACATCAAGTCACTTCATTCATACTATAGCTAGCATTATTAATGCGACACTTTCGCTTAGAGGACTTTTTGTATGGAATGTTGGAGCTTAGCATTGAAGAAGACATCCCAAGCCCTTCTTGTGCTAGAGGAGAGTTGGCCTAAAGTGTGAAGAGGGTTGGTGAGTCCTCCATGGCCTTTCTTGAGCATTAGGACTTTATCTTGAGAAGTGAGACTTTGTAAGGTAACACAGCTAATTGCTATAATGCCCAACACACTGAGCTACTAAAAAAACTATTTTGTAATAGATAATAAAACCTAAACTTAGATGAAATCATGTCCACCAAGGGCTTCTTGTTTGATGGTAGCTTGAAGATTGAATTCTAGATTTGCATTTTCAATATTCATGTTTCCAAATCCTCATGGAACAATTTCCTCATCTTTCACTGCAACTTGAACTGAGCTGATAAAAACCCTTAAAGGGGGTGACCGTACACTGTGAAGGATCTCCATGCAAGGATATGCTCTTGGCTATGCTTAGAGCCAACTCATAAAGCATACTACAATTTGTTTCAAACTGTTAACAATATGCAACTATGGTCAAATTCCACTTTGGATAGCTCCCCTGATCGAGATAATAATTGCATTGAATTCCTCTTGTCGAGAGGACCAAAATCGACCTAAAGATCACTCAAATCGGATAAGGGAAAATGTAATTATGAAGAAAAGCCCACATGTGCATATTTGATAAGTTCGGCCCTAAAGCAAAGTGGACCACCTTGCAAGGCTACAAATACAAGTGCCCTCTACCTCATTTAGACACAATGATGAGACACTCCTCTATCTTGGTTCTTCGTTTGCATAGGTATGAGGCTCGTTCGCGAAGGAACATGTTCGCTCTAAGGTGAAATTGCAAGGTGTTAAGTTTAGGTATGTTCTATGCTAGAGCAATTTATTTAAATTTTCACAGTTAGCAATCACATTAGCATTAAGATAAACTGCAAATAGAACATAAATAATGAACGCAGAAGACAAGCCAAGACAAGAGGACTCAAGATATGGTGCGAGCCAGGGGCAAACCCCACAATGTGTGGGGAAACCCTTTGATCAAATCTTCTTTTATCTTCAAAGTTCAGTAGAGAAAGAGAGAGAGAGTACATTTACAACAGAAGTCAACACTTTGACTTATCTAGATCTAGCATAGATCATTTCGTATCATGATGAGATCAGTTGAAGACATTCTACTTCAACTGATTCTGAAGGTGACTCCTTCACCTATCATCGTTCTACATCTCGTCTATTTGCTGCACCTGATTGTGTAGCGTCATCATGCTGCATCATGCTAAACCATGCTGCCCATATATCATTTATCGTTGTGCTGCCCATGATGCTGCTCCCCATGCTCCATGTATCATTGTGCTGCCCATCCACAATATCTCATACATCATGTTGTCCATGACCTGCATCATGCTGCCCATGATCATGTTGTCCATGATTTGCATCATGCTACCCATGATCTTGATCTCATTTATCACGATGATGCCCGTTGCATCATTCATCACAGTTGCACCATAGAGATCAACACACATATATATATGTCACCTTTGACAACGATGTTTATGTCTGCGTATATCATGTATAGTATCCAAACTACTGATGCGTATATCAATTCGTTACACATACATCATGTATAGACAATTTGCGTATGACAGTGTATATGTTAGACAGCGTATTGTTACCATTTTTACCTGTAAGTTTGTAACTCCAGGAATTGACAACGGCTCCATACCTTGATAGCAGTTATGACTGCGTATGATATCTCTGTGCATATGAACAGTGTATATATATTTCATATATCATAGCCCTCGTATATCTAGCTATGGCTGTGATGGAGTCTTTATTGACTGCGTTGAATCCAAATTATGAACATCGTGTAGACTGTGTTGTACGCTGCACTTCTTCATCACTGCGGCACCAACGTGACTGCCCAGTGTGCGGTATATTACCAGCGTATATATATATATATATAACCATGATAGCGTGTATTTACAGCGTGTATGATTCTGAGTATAAGCATCATCAGAGACTAGCGTATCTAGTGCCTGCGAATTCATGATCCAACGTATGAGTCTCTATCAGCATGTTAATAATCTTGTGCCCTGCGTGGATATGGTCACCATCTGTTGCGTGGATATGCCTTCATCACAGCATATGGATTGTCTGCTCAGCGTGTAGGGACAGCATGGTAGGATTCTTCATTAGAACAACGTTTCTTTTAACTATGGCTTCACCATGTTACAACAGCTACCTTTTGTTTCACGATGGCGTTATCCAAGACTGCATTATCTATCTGCGTTCCATATATGTGATGGTTTAGCGTGATCCTGACTGTCACCATAATGTCATGGCTGCCCAGATTACACGCTGCCTGGTGCGTAGGTTCCCTTTTGGACTGCGTTATAAGATCTAGCCTTCCGGTTGCTGCGTATTTAGTGACATCTAGGGTTTCTTCCATAGCAAAGTTTAGATCTAGGTCATTATGCTACTGCGGCTAGGGCATCATAGCAAATACTTTTAGTGTTTTCTCTATCTCCAAAAACCCAGACGTGGAGAGGAGATCACATGAAGAGTGAGTGTGCTGATTGACATCAAAAACTCTTCTATTTATACTAAAGCGAGGATGATGAATAGACACGTCGGTTGGGCTTCTAGAGCCTACATAAGTGCTGGTCGGCTTGATAATAATTACATAAACAAAATAAATTCATATCTCCATAAATACTTATCGGAATCGGATGATCTTTGGATCAATCCGACACCTCTCGACGAGAGGGATCCAATAAAAATATCAGCTGCCATAAATAAGCCGACCCACATGGAGTTTGACCTTAGTTGCCAATTTAACACAAGGTCTGAAGCTCGCATCTCTGATTTAGGGTTTTGGGCCCTAGTCACAGACACAACACAGGACGAGGTCGACCCAGTTGCTCGCACAAAAGCTCATCTGTGCGACTAGAGCCTTCTAGTCTCACAGTCAACTCTCTATCCATGCGACTGGGGGTTTAGGGTTTCCGCAGTCCAAATCTGACCTCGGTTGCTTGCATGCTAGGCTTAAGGGAGCGAATGGGAAAGCTATAGTTGCTCGCATATCTCCTCCTGATAAATTTGGCAACTAGGGCCAAACTCCACCTTGGACAACTCATATGATGCAACTGATATTTTTATTGGATTCCTCTCTCCGAGAGGTGTAGGATTGATCTAAAGATCATCTCATTCTCACA
The DNA here is from genome assembly GCA_000404065.3 of Pinus taeda. Taxonomy (NCBI): domain Eukaryota; kingdom Viridiplantae; phylum Streptophyta; class Pinopsida; order Pinales; family Pinaceae; genus Pinus; species Pinus taeda. Next base: position 229,751 of record APFE030443170.1, on the reverse strand, counting down.
TGTATGAATGGAATTATGAATTTGTTTTGTTTATGGACAAATTGTCAAGGTCGGCCAACAATCTAATGTAGGTTTAGAAGCCCAAAAGTCACGTCTATTCATCCTCAACGTTTGCATATAAATAGAAGGTTCCTTTTCCTCATTTGAACATCATTCACTTCACACACATCTCTCTCTCCTTACATGATTTGGTATAGATTTCAGGACAACCTCTCTCCACACATGCAAAGAAGAAGAAGACAGTTTTCTGTGTTGACCAAATTTCAAGGAAGTTTGACCAGTGTTTTGACTAGCAACGTTGACCTGTTTGACTGCGTTTTTGTGAGGGAAATTTCTATTTGGACAGGCCACATTTCTAGGCATAGAAATCAAGGCAGATCGTACTGTTTGACCAACATTGACTACATAAGGGTTTGATTGCAGTGTTGACCAAGTTTGACTGAGTATTTTCAGACTATTTTTGGGTTGATTTGATTTGTTGTTGGAGGCCGAGTTGACTAAGTTTGATTGAGCTGTTTTGGAGGTAAAAATCCGCCCTGTTGACTAGCGTTGACTTTTTGGCTAGGGCTTTCTGTGGCTGCACTTTGACTGGATAGATTTCACTTTGATTGGGCAAGTGAATATTACATATTGTACTCTTTCTCTTTGCTGAACTTTTGAAGAATAATAAGAAGAATTGATCAAAGGGTTTCCCCACATTGGGGTTTGTCCCTGGATGGCGCTATATCTTGTGTCCTTTTGTCTTGGCTTGTCTTCTACTGTTATTGTTTATGTTCTATCTGCATTTTACTATCATGTTAATGTGATTGGTAATCTGGAAATTGATATTGGGCTAATAAGAAAATTGAAGTAAATTGCTCTCAAGCATAGAACATACCATTGTTATCTAAAATTAACATGGTATCAGAAGTGAGGTGAAGACAAAGGCCAAGCAAGAGTGAAAAGAGCAATCACTGAGAAGAATGATTTTGTTGGACAAGGACAAGAGTCAATGTTCTCCACATCCTACTTCAAATCTGATGACAAGCTTCATGATAAGTCTGATTGTCATGCATGGAAGATGTCTCTTGATTTGACTTTAGAAGAGGAAGATGTTATGGACGATGTGCGGGGAAAGATCTCTAAACCTCCTTCTAATGCATTGACTGTTGCTAAGACAAAGTACAAGAAGGGTGAAGTCAAAGCAAAGAAGATCATCAGGGATACTCTCCGATTTGAACACATCAAAGCAGATATATGACAGGTTGGTTGACATGTTCAAAGCTAGCAATGCAAACCAAATTCTCTTTCTCAAAAACAAGCCAAAGGATATAAAGAATGGAAGAGGTGAAGACATTCAATCCTACCTCATGAGGATTACTGAGATTAAAAAATGATCTTCTTTCGATTGGAGAAGTTATTGCTAATAGGGAGTTCACTTTCATTGCTCTTGGAGGACTCCCTCGTGAATGGTATGTGTTTAACACTACTATTCTTAACAACGACAGGATTCCGGGTTTTGAAGAATTGTTGACTAGATGTTCTCAAGAAGAAACAAGGATGATGGAGCTAGATATGCCTTCAAATAGGAATGAACCTACTGCATTCTAGAAGAACAATGCAGGTTCAAAGAAGCAATGGCAAGGAAGACCGGGTTTCAAGAATGGAAGGAAGGGAAGATGCTTCATTTGCAACAAGTTTGGCCACTTTGCTAGGGAGTGTCTTGATAGAAGGGATACACTTCATGATGATGACAACCGCAACAACAACAATTTCAGGGGCAACAACAATCAAAGGAATGGCAGATTCAACAATAGAGGAAAAAGGAATGCTCCTGCTAGTCAACATGGAAATGGTTGCCCTCCCAAGAGATCAAGAAACTCTAGGTATGATGAATCTAATGTTGTTGACAACAAGAAAAAAGAATTTTATCTTATATCTGCCATCTCTACTGCCTCTCCTCCAGACACCTTAGGAAATTGGTTGATTGATAGTGGTGCCTCAAGGCACTTCACTGGTATAAGGAAGCTCTTTCAAATATTATTGAAAATGATACAAATTTGGAAATTATCCTTGGAGACAATGCCACCTATCCCATGAAAGGATTTGGGAATGTTACTCTTCAATTGAATCAAGGTAACACCATTCATCTACAAGAAGTACTATATCTACTCGATCTAAAGAAGAACCTGATATCTATTTCGGCAATGGAGGACAAAGGATTCAAGGTGGCATTCATCGATGGAAAGGTACGTGTGTGGAATAAAAATTTCAAAGATGCATTTACACTTCAGGGTTGATAGCCTATATCAAGTTGGAGGAAGTCGATTGGGAGCTATGTCTTGTGACACATCACTTTAGTCCGATTATGGCACTGGAGGTTTTCTCATCTACATTATAAGGATCTACCCGATCTGAGGAAGATGGTGACAGGTATGCCCGAATTTAAAGTAGAACATGAAGGTGTTTGTCAGGGGTGTGCCGAAGGAAAGCATACAAGGGGACCATTCCCCTCAAATGATAGCAAGACTACCGACATATTGCAATTGGTTCATTCTGATCTATTTGGTATGATGCCCGTGAACTCATTGGGAGGATATTTATATTATGCTATCTTTATGGATGATTTCTCTCATAAGACTTGGATATATTTGTTGAAGAAGAAGGACGAAGTATTCTCATGGTTCCATTCTTTCAAAGCTTTGGTCGAAAATTAAACTGGGAAGAAGATCAGAATATTGAGGACCGACAATGGAATCGAATATGAATCAAATGAGTTCAATAACTATTGTAAAGAAGCTAGCATTAAAAGGGACACTACTACCGCATATACTCCTGAGCAAAATGGTGTTGCTGAAAGGAAGAATCGTTCTATCATAGAATCCACTCATGCCATGCTTCATGATCAAAGCCTTCTGAAGTTCTTATGGGCCGAAGCTGCCATCACTGCCGTGTACGTTCAAAATAGGTGCCCTCATCAAGCATTGGACTCCAAAACACACGAAGAAGTTTTCACTAGTAAGAAACCTGATGTTTCTCACTTTAGAATTTGTGGTAGCCCCATATATTTTCATGTGCCAAAAGAAAAGAGAAGCAAATTAGATGCTTCTTGGAAGAAAGGAACATTTGTGGGCTATAGTGAAACTTCTAAGACATATAGAATCTATGTGCTTGGTCAAAGAGAAGTGGAGATTAGTCATGATGTCACCTTCGATGAGGATGTTTCCCTTGGGAAGATTAGTAACCTTCCTATTCCAAGGAAGGGCAAGGAAGCAGATTCAGGAAAGGAGGGAGAATTGCAGGATGAGTTGATGCTTGATGTTGAACGACCAATGGATCCCATTGATCCACCTCCTCATGAGCCCTCCTCCTAAAAAAGGAGACCTTAATGGCTTAGGGATTCTCTCGAAGATGCCGAGAAACATGTTGCACCTAGGGGGACATTTCATGAAAGTAAGAAGCCGAATAGGTACCAAGGGTATTTTATTGCAATGAGCACCATTCTTCAATCCGAGCCTTGCTCATTTGAAGAAGCTGTAAAGCACCAAGTCTAGAAGGATGCTATGAATGAAGAGTATGAGTCGATTATGAAGAATGATGTCTGGGATGTGGTCCCTAGACCCAAGGACAAATCTGTTGTCACCTCGAAATGGCTCTACAAGATCAAGCATGGAGCTGATGGAGTAGAAATCCACTTTCAGGTGTAGATTTATAGGAAGAGAAGATATAGGAGCAAGAAGAACCAAAAGTAGGGTGTAGTCAATCGTGGAGGATACTCATCTCTCTTAACATCTGAGGTCAAATGAAGGAAGCTTAGTATAGTATGATGCCCAAAGGGGGAATTGGTGGGATGCTTGGATCTTCCACTATGTTGTTGTCTCGAAGAGGTAGTTTGCTGCTGAGGCCTGAGGGACCTCATCCATCTCCTGGGAAGGGATATAGTCTAGTCATGTCATTGAAGTCTAGCACAATATTTTTGAAATACTGATAATTACTTCTAGTGATATAGGTCTTCTTTTAACAATTCCAGTTTATCATTAAGTAATTGCACTTCAGAAATTCAACCATAAAACCATAAGGATAGTAGAGATCACAATACACAAAGAGAACATAAGACTTACCATGGAAAACCCACTTGGGGGAAAAACTAGCAACCTTTTCCTTAGAGAAATTCATCAATTCCACAAGAGATGCATCTAATGCTACTAGTAAACTATGAGACCAAACTGATCAACATGCTATGGTCAAACCTAGTCAAGTAACCCTTTAGTCAAGTCAGGCCAAGTCAAACTTCTGCCCTTCAAATTTCAGCCTTCACAAATCTACCCAAAATTTTGGCCTGCCAAGAATTTATTGCCCAAAAAACTGCACAGAATTTTGGCATATCCATAAAGTGCTCAAAATTTCAGCCTGTCTAGAAATTGCTGCTCAGAAAGTCACACGTGTGAGGTCAAGAGTGAGAGATAGATGATAAGGATGAACTCGTCCCTCTTCTTCTTCATCGTCCTTCTTCTCCTTCACTTGGATGCCCATAAACTGCCTTGCTTATGTGAGAACAAATGGTGTCTTTGCGGAGGAGGTTGAATGCCTTTATATAGTGTTCTGCCTTCGTGAATGGGTTTGTCTCTTCACTAGGGCTGAGTTGACTTGAGGGAGGGCCGACTTGATTAGTTGGAGCCAAAAATTCAAAATTCAAATTTTGAAATTCTCTTTTAATCCTGACATGAAGAACATGTCTTATAATAATTCTTTCAAGGGCTAAATAATGAAAATGACACGAAAAACATGTCTTACAAATTCTTTATACATGACAAGGGCTAAAATATAATTATGAAAATCAACCATAGCTACAAAAATTCAACACTCCCTCTTAGCTTGGGAGGTATTCATAATGGCCAGACATATGTTCTTCATGTTGACAAATTTCTCTAAGAAAAGGTTATAACAAAACATCACCATAATCGGGTCACAAATAGTGACACATGGTAAAGTAATAGCATCAATCAACTACCATAATTCTGGCCAAATAATAGATCATCAACATCAATAGGCTACCATAATTTTGGACAGTACCTCTGACACATGGTGCATTCTCACCATAATTTTGGTCAGTACTCCTAACACACAATAGATCAACCATAATTTTGGTCGGTACCTCTGACACGTGACACATCATTAGCACCATCAACTAGTCACCATAGCTCTAGTCTATCTATCATATAATATACAAACTAGTCTTGATTCTCCATTATTCTAGTCGGTACCTCACACATGGTGAATCCCCAAAGGCCACACTCTATCTGAGTAATTTTGGGCCTGATGCTAGTGAACTTGATGCTGAAAAGCCACACTGAATTTTAGTAATTCTGGGCCTCTAGGACCATTCTTCCTAATTCCAGCCAATATACTTGGCACATGAAGAATAACTATCCTCTTCTAGACCATTCTCCCTAATTATGGTCATATATGACATAAGGAGAATGCCAATGCACGGTGCTATCTCATCAACACTCCCTCTCAATGAGATAGCCAAGAATATAAACTTCCAAGCTTGTCCCTGAAGTATATAAATTTCGCTCTGGATAGAGGCTTTGTAAGAATATCAACAATCTCCTAATCAATAGAGACATATTGGAGCTTCACTGCTCCTTTTTGCACCATGTCACAGATGAAGTGGTACTTGATCTTGATGTGCTTCAACCTGTCATGGAAAACTAGATTCTCTGTTAGCTTCACACAACTTTGATTATCACAATATATCATTGTCGGCTCTAGCACATGATCAAAAAATCCTGCGAGTAACTTTTGAAGCCACATCGCTTCACAACTTGCTAAGCTAGGTGCAATGTATTCTGCCTCAGCAGTATTGAGTGCAATAGGTGTTTGCTTCCTACTCATCCACGAAATCATAGTAGAGCCCAAACTGAAGCAACCTCTGGAGGTACTCTTTTTGTCTTCAACACTCCCTGGCCAATCTGCATTTGTATAGCCTTGCAACTGTATATCACTGTTTGAGACATATCTCAAACCATAATCAACTGTACCACACAAATATCTCAATATATGCTTTGTTGCGATCTAATGATCATGTCTCAGTTCCACCTAGAACTAGCTCAAAGTGTTCACTGCAAAGCAAATGCATGGCCTGGTATTAACCAAATACATTGGCGATCCCATCAGCTTCTAATACATGGATGGATCTATCAAATATGATTCGAGTCTCTCAACTTTCTCAGATTTGTCACCATGGGAGTTGCCATCAATTTACTTTCCATCATTCCAAACTTCTGCAAGATCTTGATAATATATTTTCCTTGACCAATAAATATTTTGCCAAGCTTCTGCCATATTTCTAGTCCCATGGGAGTTGCCATCGATTAACATTCCATCGTTCCAAACTTCTGCAAGATCTTGATAATATATTTTCCTTGACCAATAAAGATTTTGCCAAGCTTCTGCCATATTTCTAGTTCCAAATAGTAGTGCATCAACCTAAGATCCTTCATATCAAATTCAAAGGTCAACTCCCTCTTGCTTCGAATAATGGGATGCTCCACGCTTGTCAAAAATAGGTCATCAACATATAATAATAGAATCATTGGTTCATTCTTCTCAACCTTGAAATATAGGTTTGGATCAACATCACATTTGGAGAAGCCAAGTCTTGTCAGATAATTGTCAATTCTACCAAATACATTGGCGATCCCATCAGCTTCTGATACATGGATGGATCTATCCAATATGACTCGAGTCTCTCAACTTTCTTAGATTTGTCACCATAGGAGTTGCCTTCGATTTACTTTCCATCATTCCAAACTTCTGCAAGATCTTGATAATATATTTTTCTTGACCAATAAAGATTTTGCCAAGCTTCTGCCATATTTCTAGTCCCATGGGAGTTGCCATCGATTTACATTCCATCATTCCAAACTTCTACAAGATCTTGATAAGATATTTTCCTTGACCAATAAAGATTTTGCCAAGCTTCTGCCATATTTCTAGTCCCAAATAGTAGTGCATCAACCTAAGATCCTTCATATCAAATTCAAAGGCCAACTCCCTCTTGCTTCGAATAATGGGATGCTCCACGCTTGTCAAAAATAGGTCATCAACATATAATAATAGAATCATTGGTTCATTCTTCTCAACCTTGAAATATAGGTTTGGATCAACATCACATTTGGAGAAGCCAAGTCTTGTCAGATAATTGTCAATTCTTGTATACCAGGGTCTCAGTGCTTGCTTAAGTCCACACAAGGCTTTCTTCTGCAACCATCAGATTCTCTTCCATGGACCTCAAAACCTTGAGGTTGCTCTATGTATACTTCTTCCTCAATCATGCCAATAAGAAAAACAGTGTTTACATCTATTTGATGTAAATTCCAACCCATAGAGGGGCAATAGAAATGATAGATTTGATGGTAGTGTATTTGGTAACTGGAGCAAAAGTCTCATTGTAATCCTGCCCCTTTTTTTGGGAGAATCTTCTAGCCACAAATCTTGCCTTTATTTGTCATTACTGCCATCCACTACATGCTTGATCTTGAATACCCATTTTGGAGGTCACCATTGATTTTCCTTCAGGTCTTGGAACAATCTCCCATACATTATTCTTCATAATTGATTGATATTCTTCTAACATTGCGTTCTTCCAAACTTGCTGGCTAGCTGCTTCTTCATGGGTGGAAGGTTCAAAATCAATAAGATTAGTCATTAATGCTGCATATCTAGAATACCTCTTTGGTCTCTTGCTTTCCCTGAAGGAGCCACATGGTGCTGCATGTCCTTTTGCTTCTTGCAAAGTGGATCTTAACCAAGCTAGCCTCTTAATTTCAAGAACAATAATCGGGTCCACTTGATCACTAGGCCTTTCTGGCTCTTCATGATGATCAATGGGATGTTCTGAAGATTTTGATGGACCAAAACTTTCTTCTTCTTTGGGAGCTTCATGTTATTTGTCCTCATCAGAGTCCATGGGAAGTTCTTTGGATTTATAATAGGCCACATTCTCATCAAAGGTCACACGCTTGCTAAGTTCCCTTTGATGAGAATGTGGAACTTGTTTTTTGTCTTGGAACATATGTTAAAATTGGCAACAAGGTGGGAAAAATTGGAAATTTGAAATTTGAATTTGCCTCCTCAAATGATCAAGTTGGTCTACCGATGAAGGATATAAGTAGTCTATTCAAGATACATTTTCATGTACTTCGTTGCATAGAAAGTTCTATGTCTCTGGCAGCCGAGTTACTGGAGGAGGTCAAAAGGCAGTTTGTTTTGGGTTTTTTCTTCAACAGGGTCGAGATACTTCAGATCAATAGGTGCAGGCTTTGAGGAAATTCTGTGAAGTTTGTGTGGGTAATTCTGTCCTTACAGGCTCGATTTCAAGAACAAAATGTCAGGTCGGGTTTTGATGCTTCCTCTGGGTTAGTTGGTGAACGATTTGAGTAAGATATGCTTCCCTTGGTTGACTGCACTTCAGTTCTATAGCTCCAGGAAGGGCCACAGGTCTGCCCTATCATAGTCAAGGGAGCCGAGAGGCTTAACATGAGTTCAGTCTAGCCCTAAGAGCCAGCGAAGGCCTGTGTCTAGCATGTCAGAGAAAGCTGCAGCTGAAAGGAGGGTTTTTGCATCAACTTAACACGACAACAGTGGACTGTAAGCAGGCCCTAACCAGACCTTAATTGATGACAGAATGTTGGTTTTGCAGTTCTGGGTCATCCCCTTGTTCAAGGGCTGTGATATGATCTCTGAATCGGCAAGCTATTTTATTGTACTCTCTCTCTCTCTGTTGAACATTTGATATTAATAATAAGAAGAAAAAGGGTTTACCCATCTTGGGGTTTTTCCCTGGCTTGAGCCAATTTCATGTGTTCTCTTGTCTTGACTTGTCACCAGCATTTATCATCCATGTTCTTTCTTCTGTTACTGTCAATGTGATAATGTCTTATGTGATTGCTTAAGGAAATGGATTGAATTGAAATCGGGCTAATATGAATCATTGAAGTAACTGTCCTAAGCTAAGATCATGTTAACCTAAAATTGACATGGTATCAGAGCCAGGCTAGGAGAAGCCCAAGCAAGAGAGAATACATTACAGCTGAGAAGCTTGTTAGTCTCCATTTAAGACAGACATTATTTACTGGCTTATATTTTATGATTAAGGGTTATGGATTTCTTTTTTTTGAATGCCTATCATTTATAGTGGATATACTCTGAAATATTTCGATATGTGGAGAAGTAATAGTCCTGCGACCCTGAAACAGTTCTAGGACTTTTTTGGTTTATTGTGGCATGGGATTTGTTGGGTACATGTAGGTGTATTGAAGACTCTAAGGCCAGCAAAGGAGCCTTATTTTCTGAAGTTTTTGGCTAATCTCACATCTTAATTATCTGACCTCCATCATGCCTGCAACTCACACGGCCTTCTCTGGGTTTACACAAAATTCATATATGCCTAAGCTCTGTGATTTGTACATTCAGCCTTAGACATGCCAACAATCGTCAAATATTGAGCAAGGAGGATAATCCGAGCAATTGTATCATTGAATTAGTGATTTCTGGAGCTTCCTCAATGGCCAAAGCAAAGTGACCTATTCCCTGGAAAGCATCTTTGATTTCATGATGTATCTTCTGAATCTTTGGCATGACTTTTCCAACAGTTGAGCGATGAATTTCTGAAGGAGTACATCAACCTAAGCATGCCTTCCAGTGAAGCGGGGCACAATTTTGGAAAGTCAAAGTTTGATTTGGATATATCGATGGGTTTATTGGTCTGTATCCATTTTTGTGGCCTAAAATGTTGAGAAATCTAGGGCATTAGCATTAGGTGATTTTTCTTAGATTAGTGACCGTTTGTGAATGCTTTCTACTTGTTTGGATTAGGATCTTCTTCATGTTAGATTATTAGTGTTCTTCTTCATCAAACAGTAACCAATGCATGAACATAAATAGACAAGAGACACAAAATGTAGTCTATGAGCCAGGGCCAAAACCTCTCACTCTTTGAGAGGAAAACCCACACAAAATATTCTTATAGAGATTTCAATTGACAAATACCAGGACCAAGACCCTTGACCTATTAGCCACCCCAAGACCAAGACACCAGCTCTCTTGATAGTCAGCCTTCTGCTTGACTCCTCTTCTTCCACTTTGGCTTTCTTCGCTTATCACCACGAACTGAGATCATCTCTTATCGAACTGTAGTGACATGGAAACTCATCACTGTCATAACACCATAAGCTTCATTAGAACACTGATATGTGGCTTCCAGAAGTCTGAACTTCATGCTATTTACTCGTTGACTGTGATTATATCTGAGCTCCTTGACTCCTTGCTGTCCCTTGAAAGGTCCTGACTCCTTACATTCCCTTTATCACGATAGACCTTCGCTGCCCTTTCAGTACCTTCTTTCTGTGATCCGAATCTCAGAGAATCCGAGTTTCTGAACTGTGATCACCCTTAAACATATCCTCACTGTCCTCTGATCTTCTTCACTGTAATTATCATCCAAAATTACGGAGATGTATATGAATTCTCTGTTGCCCCTTCCATCGAACTTGTCTCTGTTATACCCATTGAAAAACTCAGAGAGATCCGAAATTTTCTGTGTAAATGTGAGGAGCCTAGCTGTGTATATATAGTAGTTTGTCTCCATAAATAAGCCGACATGATCTATCGAAGGGATGTGTCCCTAACTATGAGCCGACATGAGTTTAATTTATTCATTTGGAAGCCGACTTGAAGAGGATGGCCAGTGCTTGTCTTTGGAGGGCTATCTAGAAATTTTGTATACTCATATACATAGATATATCCCCAAGAAGGGTTCTTCATACATGACATAGACTCTTTGACTTTTAATGACCAATTCTAAGGCTCTCAATGGGAGCCATCTAAAAATAAAATCACTTGCTCATGAAACCCATGAAGCAAGGCTTACAATAATAATTTTATTTTTCTTCATTACATCATTTACGAAAGTCACAATTACATGTCATTATGAAGACCGAACCTAGTTACACTTTTCAACATAAAATTCTTGTCCTTTCTATACAAGCTAACATGGAATTAGGGCTTCACCTCAACATGGCACTACACTCATAATTGTGACTTCTCAATACTATTATTTACAACCTTGAGGAGCGAGCAACTAAGGCTAGTTCTGGATCAGATATGTAAAGCATGCGAGCAACTTATGACTAGTCCCTGATATATATACAAATTCTCGCTGAGCTGCAATCTCAAGGGAACCTCTACGACCTGTAGAGGCAGAGCGTTGAAAATCTATTTTAGTTTATAATCTGAAGAATTTGATGGGTTCTTTCTTTTGCACAAGAGCGTTAATAATTGTTGTAACTTTGAGGTAGTAATCTGAAATATGTTGAGAGCCAAACGTTCAATGATGCGTTGAGTCATTTCTTGAAGTCTGTGTGGCTTCTTGAACTCAACTTCAACTTTATTACTGCTTCAGACCTTCACTTCTTTCCGGATTAACTAAGGGTTTGTCCGATCTGTGATAGAAGGCACCTGTAGTAGTGCTTCTTTGTTGAAAAATAGCCTGAAAAGGAGATCAAGCTCCTGGTTATGATCCCTCTTTGCTGAAGAAGGTTTCTATCACTATTAAAATCTTTGATGCTCTACTAAATTAAATTTTCTGAAAGCGATCATCTCAAACCACAGGTTCTTGTATCTTCGCTCTGATATAAGAATTATTTTAGTTAAGGGACAGAAAGGTTAAAGTTGATCTTATAAGCAGAGAACTGAATTCTCTATGATCTATTAAAGGGTTGTTCATCTTCCACATGCATGGGTTCTCCACCTTCATCTTCAGTATCTACGAAGGCACAATACAGTTAGAAGGTAGTATCACAGGAGCTGTGGCATCCAAGTCACAGATCCTTTTCAAGAAATTTAGTTGAACAACGTTCAAAACCCATCATGTCCATTACAATCTAGTCAAAAATCTCTCCTTCAAAATTTGTAGGGATTCTGAAGCAACACATTTGGTTCTGAAAAGAGTGAGCATGCGAAGTAATGATAGCAACACCTTCCGTCATCATGGGCATTGTTACAATAAGAACTGAAGATTGTGTAAGTTTGTAACAAAAGTACCCTTGACATTAGTATTCTGGATTGTCTATGAATCAAGAATTTCTGATTCTTAATGAAAATGTGAGGCAGAGACACCTTTTGATCTGAAACAATATTTGTTGCTCTGTTAGTAATTCACAATTTGGAGTGGCTAGTTAGCAGAAGAGTTCAGAATGATTGTGTTATAGTAAGTATGCCAGATTGACACTATTGTAAGAACTTATGTTGCCGGTGATCTTGACAGAATTTGATTCTTGGACTATAGAACAAATCTAACGTAATTAACAAAGCTTAGGATGACTGAGATATTTCTTCAACATATCAAAGATGACCTCATCACGACTATGATATTCTGATGTGTAACCTGACTGTGATAGTGATTGTGACTTGACTCTGAAAATGCAGTAACCTGGAAGTGATTTTTGCATAATGACAACTTTCTCCATGAACAGAGTTATATTAATAGTAACCATGATAGGATTTGACAAATGTTAACATGATACTGACCTCCAGGAATAGTCATAATAGCTTCATTGATATGGAGAAACCTTGCATGGTTTGATATAGAATGTAGCAATCTTCAATCGTGTAACCCTATCTTGATAACAATCCATGTAGGATCAACAACATATGGTCTGTCAGAGCACGTAAGAGAGATTGCCAGTTCATACATATTGCTGGGATTTGGTAATTGGAAGTTTACTGCATAATAAATCTTAAAGATGAGGAGTAGATTGATGAAAGCCAGATTTCCAATTGGAATGAAGACTTTAGAGGCAGCCCTTGACTCTTCTTACCCAATGTTTTTATGGCAGCTGATTATGATTGACACATGGATCTAAGGGTCCATGGCAGGAAAAAGGTCAGGTTTTAGGTGACTTGTCGATTATGTTCTGGCAATGTGACTTTTCCTACATTCAGAGGGAGTTATGAACAAGCCATGTTGATTATTGATGTTGTCTATCTGATGACCCTCTTGTTTATCAATGTAAGAGGGAGTTACCTGTCAAAGTCAAGATAGTAGACCTAGCTCAAAGATCTGATGAGATGGAGAATCTGTTGGTTTGCATATGTATACCTTGTGGGATCCTTGGTATTCTTGATTGGATAGCTGCTCGTTGAGATATCTCTGTAAGCCTATATACACTATTAGAATCTAAGATTATATGGATATTCTGATGATGATTTATCTCTGTAAGCCTATATACACTATTAGAATCTAAGATTATATGGATATTCTGATGATGATTCAATTGACTGTACGATAAATGAAAAAGCACATCTTGTGTTACATCTTCTTATTCGGTTGCACTATTGACGCTGAATATATATATCTATTAACAACAAGTACGACTTATTATGAAGTCATCTGGTTAATGAAGCTCATTGAGATATCTCTGTAAGTCTATAATACACTATTAGAATCTAAGATTTTATGGATATTCTGACAATGATTCAATTGACTGTATGATAAATGAAAAAGCACATCTTGTGTTATATCTTCTTATTCGGTTGCACTATTGATGCTGAATGTATATAACAAGAAGTACGATTTATTATAAAGTCATCTGATTAATGAAGCTCTTCAGTGAGCCATTTGAAGCACGTGCATGTATCGAACGTTGTATATTCCTACTTTCCAGAAAATCCATGTTTCACAACAGCTCCATGTATTGGGTACCCAGTGAAAACACAAAATTTGAGTGAGAAAACTAGGGTTTAGAGAGAAAACCCTAGGCCCAAGGCCTTCTAGATTACTTACCCAAATTTGCCAAAATTTCTCCAATGTACACCTGAAAACACAAAATTTGAGCCAAAATTGCTGTAAAACAAATTGTTAGAGATAAAATGTCAATCCTTTGAAGAAACCCTTGGTTGCAATGTGTTAAAATTGGCAACTAGGGCCAAACTCCATGTGGGTCATCTTATTTATGGCAGATATTTTTCTTGGATCCCTCTCATCGAGAGGTGTAGGATTGATCTAAAGATCATCCGATTTTGATAAGTATTTATGGAGATATGAAATTATTTGTGTTATGGGACAATTCGTCAAGGTCGGCCAGCAACCAAATATACCCCACTTGTGCTCAACCTTTTAGTATAAATAAAGGAGGACTTCAAGTCATTTGATAATCATCTCTTGTGATCTCACTCTGAGTCTCCACTTGTTTGGGTTTTTAGTGGAAGAGGAGGTCTAGAGGAGATGCTTTCTACGTAGCCCTAAAGAAGGGTCATCTAGGAGAGCCCTAGCCGCAAACTTGTAGGAGATCTGGCTGCAGATCTAGAGGCCCTAATCCGCAGCTAAAGGATGCCCTAAACCGCAATGAAAAGAGGCTTGTTAGCCGCAACAAAGAAGGGAGATCTACCCACTGTTTAGGGGAACTTCTACATGCAGCAAGGCAACCCAAATCCGCAGACATGAGGAAGCCTTAGCTATCTAAGGAAGGGTTAAACATGCCCTAGATGCAGTCTATACATGGCTGAACGCAGGCCTAAACGCAGTCACCTAAACATTATTTTAGGCTGCATTTATGGAGGGTTTCATGTGCCCTTAGACTGCTGTGAGAAGGGATTTGAATGGTTCCTTATATGCAGTCTCATGACTGCCCTAGCCACAGGAAAAGAGAAGGTTACAACAGTTCATTAGTGGGACTATTTTGGAGGTCTACTATATCAAGGAGGACTGTAATGATGAAGCGTGGAGGGCAGCATCTCATTGGAGGACAACCACAGTCATTAAGAGCAATTCTGGGCCAGCTTAGATGGGCTGTTAGGGATTGTGGTCAGTACCCTAATCAGTCCCTGAATTGCAGCATTACAACATGTTCAAGAGTTGACATTTCTATAGACTAAATGTTGTTGCGTTAATAATGATTGGACACTATTTGGGATATGTTTGTTGCTATGTGCTAGGCTGCAGGCCATAACACCATAGCAAGAGTTGTTATGGGCAGTGTATCAGGGTGTGCAACATATGTGTATCAAGGTGTGCAACATAAGTGTATCAAGGTGTAGCGTATGTGTATCAGGGTGTCCAACACAAGTGTATCAATGTGCGACGTGTTGGCATTATGATACAAGTGTTGTCCTTGGTGGCAACTCACTCACAGTTTAATTCAGTTTTGGTAAAAGGCAAATCATAGTACAACATGTATATTCAGAGGTTACAAGGCAATGGTACAGAAGAACATGAAGATGGAACTAAGGTCTACTGATCAGAATAAAGAAGGTAAAGAAAAAGGCTGATATACGCTGGTCCACTTAGTCAAAACAGCGTATACACGTTGTTCCACATAACAAAAAGAGCGTATATGTATACACGCACTCCCACAGAAAGAAAAGTGGATACATGATTGGAAAACCTAGGTTTTGGTCTGAGGTATTTGGTTCGTGGTATTGACCCTAGGTATTTGGTCCAAGGTAATGACCCTAGGTATTTGGTCTAAGGTATTGGTCCTAAGGGGTTTTGGTCCAAGGTATTGACAAAGGGCCTAAAGCTATATAAGGAGGAGAAGATCATAAAGCCAAGTATGCAAGTGTATGGGTTTCTAAGGAATACTTCTATCTGAAGTATATTTTATGTTGGAGGGGCTATGTTTGTGATTTGAATTAAAATACTTCATGCACCTTGAATTCAATGTTGGATCAGGATCATGAGACCTGAAGTGACTTATTATTGGATGATCTGATATTGGATGGGCTAGATCTAATTGTGTACACCTGTTTTATTCTTTAAATGTCGTGATTTGGGTTTGTCTGAAGTTCAAAAGTGCGTGTACACGCAAGTTATACTCTTCAAAATAGCGTGTACAAAAGAAAAGCTTCTTTTTCAGATCTATTTGATCAAATTCTGTTGTTTTGCTGTTGTCAATGAAGTCTTCTTAGATCTAAATGTAAAACTGACTGCATAAGGAGGCTGGTATTTGATTGATTGATTGTATAATTGAGAAGAAGTTATCTCTGTCGCTTCCTGTGTAAAGCTCTATAAGTTGACAGTAGATATTCAGTATATTGCTGGTTGGTACAGACTTGATTCAAAAGTTTATGTTTATAAGAAGAGCTTCGGCGTAAATCACATGAAAAAGACCTTTGTCGACGCGTTTCGAACCAACTAGTGTGGTTCATCGTCAGGACCAAAGTTGAAGAATCCAATTCTGGCCTAGCAGTGTTAAATAGATCTGTGCAGAGACTCCAACGGCTACAATATACGGCTAATTAACGGCTAATATTGGACCCTCTAAGGCCAGGTCAAAAAATTATATTAATAAATTTAAAATTTATTTTTATTTTAATAATCTTATTAATAATAATATTAAACTCTAAAGAATTAATATATTTTATTAATAAGATTATTAAAATAAAAATAATATTAAATTTATTAATGTAATTTTGACCTGGCCTTAGAGTCCAAATTAGCCGTTAATTAGCCGTTATGTAGCCGTTGGAGTCTCTGCTCAGTCTATTTAACTTGCTAGGCCAGATATGATTCTTCAACTTGTCCTGACGATGAACCACACTAGTTGGTTCGAAACGCGTCGACAAAGGTCTTTTTCATGTGATTTACGCCGAAGCTCTTCTTATAAATATGATGGATCACAGAAGCCTCAATTCTACAAGTTTATGTTTGCAGTAGTTTTGAAGGTATACGCAAGTTTTATTAACGGAAGTAGCGTATACACGCAGTTTGGGTTCAGCTAAGTAGCGTATACACTCTGATGCATGGTTTTTGAGGTTATAGCTGGTTCTGAATGATGATGCAGGTTTCTGGATTCAGCACAGTGTTCTGGTGTCAGTGATCTGATTGTTTAGATTAACTGACTCTTGGTTGATACAGTTTAAGTTTAAAAGTTTTTGATGGGTCCAGTATGAAAATTGGATGAAACGTGGCCTTCAGATTGTGGTGTTGTGATCCAGGAGTATCCAGTCATGAAAAATTCATGAAACGTGGTCCCTGGAGGAAGAAAGAAGGTTGTAGCGTTCTGTAGGTCGACACCTACATACTAGTAAACAAATTGGCTTGTACAAGAGCTAGTGGGTTGCAACTCCCTTCTAGTAGACGCTGGAAAAAGAGAGAAGGTTGTAGCCTTCTGCAGGTGGGTGCCTGCGTACTGGTATGAGTTTGCACAAGTACAAGATTGTAAACAAATTTTCTTATCATTAAAAGAAGACAGAGACAATAATAGGTGGTTTTCACCCACATTGTGTTTCCACCTTAAATCTTGGTGTTCATGTGTGTTGCTTATGTGTGATGCTTTATTCTGCTTTTAGTACACTGTCTAATAAGTTACTGATATACTGGTTTAAGATCAACACATGATAAATTGTCTAAATCACAGGTTCTCTGGATATACATTGGTTTCTCTAATCACAGTTGCATGTACACGCTAGTTCACTTCACTGAAGTAGCGTATATAAATCTGTTTGTGAAATAAAATTATTGATTTGATAACACTGATTCACCCCCCCTCTCAATATTATTTCCAACTATTGGTATCAAAGCAAATTCTTCAAAAGAAGCTTGATCGCTTGAAGGAAGATCTTTCAAGATGAATAATCTCGAAGGCATGGGATCCATCAGACCACCAATCTTCAATGGGAGCAACTTAGTGTATTGGAAAGTAAGAACCAGAGCCTATCTACAATCGCTTGGAACTAATGTTTGGGAAATTGTGGAAGGAGGATATCAATTTCCAACAGCAATTCCTACAGCCTCTGTAGGTAAGAAGTTATTTGAAACTAATGCCAAAGTTGTCAGTACATTATTGGGAAGTTTGTCAGAATTAGAATTTGTCAAGGTCATGCAACTCAAGACAACCAAAAAATATGGGACAAATCATTCAGAGCTACGAAGGAGACTCTCAGGTAAAACGTGCTAAGCTTCAAACTCAGAATTCAGACCAGTGAAGGAGGGGTTCCATATCCATTAGTAGGGAAGGAAAGTACTACCAGTCGAAGAGAGAGTACCAGTGGAAGTAGACTTATCCAAAGCCAAGGGTTCAGTTTCATTCTCTCCATTGATCCCAAGCCTTATCCAAGTCGAGTGAGTTTTGCCGAGGAGAGCCCGCAGGTATGAAACTCTTAAGATGCATAATGATGAGAGTGTAGCCAGTTACTTTTTACATGTAGATGGGACTATTAATTGTGTGAAGAATCTGGGTGAAGAAATAAAGGAAGTTACTTGAGAAAATTTTGAGATCTTTGTCTTTTAAATTTGAGTCAAAAGTGTCTGCCATAGAAGAAAAACAGGATCTTCAAACTATCACTGTGACTCAACTTCATGGAATCCTAACTGCCTTTGAAATGAGAAAAGGAGGTCCATCAGATATGAGAGAAGCTGCATTTAAAGCATCAACAAAGGGAAAAGAAAAGGAAGAGAACAATGAATCAGAACACATTTCTGAAGAAGAAGATGAGGCAAATTTTGTCAAGAAGCTTCAACAGGGTTCTAGAAAGTTCAAAGGTTAGCTACCTTTCAAATGATTTGCTTGTGGTAGAGTCGGTCATTATGCTGCCAAATGTCCTCATAAAGATAAATATGAAAAAGGGAAGGAATATGCAAAACGTAATAGGAAAAAGGTTGTGAATAGGAGTTACTATACGCATGAACATAGTGATGGTTTATCTAATAGTGATGAAGATGAAACTGAACAAGATTATAGACTTCTCATGGCTAATGACAATGATGATTTTTTGGATGCATTAGAAGAGGAAGACTTTCATGAAGAAATCACTAAACTCAAAATCTGTTTAAAATAAAAGAATATGATCATAGAAACTTTGACACACTAACTTGTTGAAAGAGAAAAACACAATGAAAATCTAGAATGTGAAATTGTGGGTCTAAGAAAAGATCTTGAGAAGACAAAATCTCTCAATCTTAGATTTGCTAAAGGATCAGAAACTTTGAATGAAATTATCAAAGATCAGCGTTCTCCTCTGATAAAGACAGGTCTTGGATATACTGAAGAATCATCTCAATCATAAAAGCTGTCAACCTCCACCAGAAGCTATCTTTATGCAGCAAAGACCAGTGAACAATATGCCAATCGTCAGAAAAGGCCTAAAACCCATTATCAGGTAAATCATACTCAATTTACTCCAAGGACGAATATCAATAGAAGCCACAACCAACAGGTAAACAATGTCAAAAGATTCGATGGTCGCAGAAACTTCTTTAATGGGCAGTGTTTTTCATGTCATAACATTTAGCACAAGGCTACTCAATCTGTTGCATACAAAACCATCATGACTAGAGAAGCACGAAATCAAAGGAGTGTAACAGGAATCAAGAAAAGTTCCTATAATAACTTTTCTCCTCTTGAAAATGAAATAGAATGCTCGATTTGTAACAACTTTGGTCATGAAGAATCTGAATGTAAGAGCAAGTTTTGGCAAACACTTCAAAAGGAGCAAACGCCATTAAATTAAATCCCAAGATATGGAAAAGGAAGGAATCTCAAACAGAAATATGTGGTATAGCATTGTATGCAGAAGGACAAGAAAATTAGTGGTACATCGACAGTGGATGCTCCAAACACATGACAGGTGATAAAGAGAAACTTCACTCATATAATGCTTTAGAAAAATAAAAGAATGTCTCATTTGGAAATGACACTCCAGCTGTTATTAAAGGTAAAGGTTCTGTTTTCTTGAAAGAAAAGGTTAAACATGGAAATGTTATGTATGTAGATGGTTTAAAGCATAATATGTTGAGTGTCAGTCAAATGTGTGATCAAGGAAATGAAGTGGTGTTTCAATCAAACGGATGTGTTGTTTGTGAGCTTGATACAAGAAAGACCGTGATCAAAGGTACAAGAACTCTAAACAACTTATACATACTCAAAGGAGGACAACAACAATGCTATCTAAGCAAAACAGATGAAAACTGGCTGTGGCATAGAAGATTGGGACATCTAAGCTTTTCTCAAATAAGAAAAGCATGCAGGCTCAAGGCAGTTCGTGATCTTCTAGATATCAACATCTCAGAAAATACCATATGCAAACCATGTCAAATCGGTAAGCAAACTAGAGTTCACTTCATTGAAAAGGAAGGGACAACAAATCTGATCGAGGGGGAGAATTCATATCAGATGAATTCTTTGATTTTTGTGAGCAACATGGAATAAAAGGGCAATTCTCCACTGCAAGAACTCCTTAGCAAAATGGTGTGGTAGAAAGGATGAACAAAATAGTTCAACAAATGGCTCGAGCTATGTTAGATGAATCTAGAAGAACTCCTTAGCAAAATGGTGTGGTAGAAAGGATGAACAAAATAGTTCAACAAATGGATCGAGCTATGTTAGATGAATCTAGAACTCCTGCAACCTTCTGGGGTGAAGCTGCATTTGTTGGCGTGACTATTCTCAACAAAGCAAATGTTCAGAAATCTAGAACAGATGAAATCAACAGAGGAATATGACAATGAGGAAGATGGGGATCGCTTTCCCGCATCAAATCAAAATGATATTGAAGAAGAAACTAATGAAGCACCAGAAGAAGATACAACAAATAGGGAAAAGACTCCATCCAAGATGCAGTCTCAGCTTTAATGATGAATCGCCAGCAGTAAACCACCCAACTTACAGATCTATGATTGGAAGTCTACTTTATCTAATAGGTACCAGACCTGACATCATGCATGCAGTAAGAATTGTTGGAAGGTTCCAAGCAAATCCAAAGGAATAACATCTCCAGGCAGTCGAATTTTCAAATATCTTCAAGGAACTCAAGACTTTGGACTATGGTATCCTAAAGATACAGACCTTACTCTTCATGCATATACAGACGCTGATTGGGCAGGAAGTGTTGATGATCGAAAGAGCACTAGTGGTGGTGCATTCTATATGGGTTCTTGGTTAGTATTTTGATTCAGTAAGAAACAAAGTTCGATTGCTTTATCTACTGCTAAAGCAGAATATGTGGTGGCTGCATCTTGCTGCACACAACTACTTTGGATGATACAAACTTTGCAAGACATTCAGATCACATATACTCCACCCATCTCCATTTTATGTGATAATACAAGTGCCATCAGTATTTCAGAAAATACAGTCATGCACTCCAAGACCAAGCACATACCCATCAAGTACCATTTTCTACGAGAACAAGTGCTTGAACAAAAGTTTAAATTGGAGTATGTTCCCTCCAAAGAACAGGTTGCTGATATATTCACTAAACCACTGCCCAAAGAAACATTTGAATATCTCAGACAAAAGTTGGGAGTAGTTGCTGCATCATCGTGCTGTTAAATCCAGTTTTTCAGAGGAAGGTTATTATACGCGGGTTTCATGAAGTATAGTCGCGTATACATGCGGGTTTATGTGGTTGAAGAAGTATATATGTTTTTCTGACAGGAAAAACAATGGGTCAGACTCTAACATGGGTGCTCTGTCTGATGCTGATGATTACAGTCTAACGATATGCTTTGTTCATTAATTTTTATCTGACTGACAAAGATGCCTTGATTAATGACTTGTTAACAATGCACAGGTACCACAGATTCAGGGGGAGCATTAGCCTTCACAGTTGGCATTATGGTTGTTGAGTCTAGCATACCATTTGTTGCTTAAATCATGTAAAAGTCTAGGGTGTGATATGATTTCTCATACATTTGAATGAGTCCTATTGGACAAATGATGTAATTTATATCCCCACTTTGCATGGGATGGATGATATAATATTTATTGTATTTTTGTCATGTATAAATTTTAAACAATTGGTATTTCCCCACTTGTTTGGGTGGATGAGTCAAATTTGGTATATCCCCACTTGATTGGGAGATTGATGTATGTATGAGTCATTGGTGATAGGAAGGTCAAACTCACATAGTTGAGTTATAGAGTCATGTTATTCTTTTGGAAAATATTTTTGCAGACTCTGCATGTGCTCAGGGGGAGCATGGATCATATTCAGTTGTTCAGATCTGAAGAGTATCCTGGTTTTTTCCCTTTGCCCTTGATGTCAAAGGGGGAGAGAATTTTGGTGTTGCTTGTTATCTCTAACAATTTCTACAGCTTGTAGAAATCAACACCATCATGGTTGCCATCAAGTCCAAAGGGGGAGATTGTTGGCATTATGATACAAGTGTTGTCTTTGATGGCGACTCACTCACAGGTCAATTCAATTTTTGGTAAAAGGCAACTCACAGTACAACAGGTATATTCAGAAGTTACAGGGCAATGGTACAAAAGAACAGGAAGATGGAACTAAGGTCTACTGATCAGAATAAAGAAGGTAAAGGAAAAAGCTGATACACGCTAGTCCACTTAGTCAAAACAACGTATACACGCTGTTCCACATAACAAAAAGACCATATACTTATACACGCACTCCCACAAAAATAAAAGCGTGTACATGATTGGAAAACCTAGGTTTTGGTCTGAGGTATTTGGTCTATGGTATTGACCCTAGGTATTTGGTCCAAGGTATTGGTCCTAAGTGGTTTTGGTCCAAGGTATTGACAAAGGGCCTAAGCTATATAAGGAGGAGAAGATCATAAGGCCAAGTGTGCAAGTATATGGGTTTCTAAGGAATACTTCTATTTGAAGTATATGTTATGTTGCAGGGGCTATGTTTGTGATTTGATCTAAAATACTTTGTGCACCTTGAATTCAATGTTGGATCAGGATCATGAGACCTGAGGTGACTTATTATTGGATGATTTGATATTGGTTGGGCTAGATCTAACTGTGTACACCTGTTTTATTCTTTAAATGTCGTGATCTAGGTTTGTTTGAAGTTCAGAAGTGCAACAAAGTTATGAGTTGATATTTGCAGATATGTAAGCTGGTTCGTCTCTTAAAAAGTGCGTGTACACACAAGTTATACTCTTAAAAATAGCGTGTACAAAAGAAAAGCTTCTTTTTAAGATCTGACTGATCTATCTGATCAAATTTTGTTGTTTTATTGTTGTCTGTCAATAAAGACTTGTTAGATTTGAATGTAAAACTGAATGCATAAGGAGCCTGGTATTTGATTGATTGATTGTATAAGTGAGAAGAAGTGATCTCTATCGCTGCTTGTGTAAAGCTCTGTAAGTTGACAGTAGATATTCAGTATATTGCTGGTTGGTACAGACTTGATTCAAAAGTTTATGTTTGCAGTAGTTTTGAAGGTATACGCAGGTTTGATTGACGGAAGTAGCATATACACGCAGCGTGGGTTCAACCAAGTAGCGTATACACTCTGATGCATGCTTTTTGAGGTTACAACTAGTCCTGAATGATGATGCAGGTTTTTGGGTTCAACACAATGTTCTGGTGTTAGTGATCTGATTTTTCAGATTAACTGAATGTTGGTTGATGCAGTTTAAGTTTAAAAGTTTTTGATGGGTCCAGTATGAAAACTGGATGAAATGTGGCCTTCAGATTGTGGTGTTGTGATCCAGGAGTATCAAGTCTGAAAAATTCATGAAACGTGGTCCCTGGAGGAAGAAAGAAGGTTGTAGCCTTTTGTAGGTCGGTGCCTACGTACTAGTAAACAAATTGGCTTGTACAAGAGCTTGGGGGTTGCAACTCCCTTCTAGTAGAAGCTGGAAAACAAGAGAAGGTTGTAGCCTTCTGCAGGTGGGTGCCTGCGTACTGGTATGATTTTGCACTAGTACAAGATTGTAAACAAATTTTCTTATTATTGAAAGAAGACAGAGACAACAATAGCAGGTGGTTTTCACCCACATTGGGTTTCCACCTTAAATCTTGGTGTTCATGTGTGATGCTTTATTTTGCTTTTACGGCACTGTCTAATAAGCTACTGATGTACTGGTTTAAGATCAACACATGATAAATTGTCTAAATCACAAGTTTTTAAGATATATGTTGGTTTCTCTAATCACAGTTGTGTGTACACGCTAGTTCACTTCATTGAAGTAGCGTATATAAATCTGTTTGGGAAATAAATTTATTGATCTGATAATACAGATTCACCCCCCTCTCAGTATTATTTCCAACATAGCACAAGTGTACCAAAGTGCAGCATAAGTGTATCAAGATGCAGCATGATGGGCACAGTAAGGTACAGTTTGAAGATGCAACACAAGGAGGTGCAACATGATGATATGGTGCAGCAGCATGATGTGTGCAACATGATGATGAAGAGCAACAAGATGGGTACAACATAATGAGGTATAGCTCAGCAGTAATGCAACATGGTGCAACTCTGTGATGATGGACATGGTATAATGGTGCAACACTATGATAGGGTGATGGAATCACATGAGTCCATATCCATTACTTCATGAGACATCTTCTTAGAGAAGATCTATGTTCTTATCTTGTCAAGTCGAAGCGTTGACTTCTATTGTAAATGTACTCTCTCTCTCTCTTGAACTATTGAACATATAAGAAGAATTGATCAAGGGTTTTCCCACATTGGGATTTATCCCTGGCAAGTGCCACATCTTGTGTCCTCTTGTCTTGGCTTGTCTTCTGCGATTTATGTTTATGTTCTATATGCAGTTTACTTTAATGCTAATGTGATTGCTAATCTGGAAAATATATTGAGCTAACTGTGAAAATTGAAATAAATTGCTCTAAGCATAAAACATACCTAAAATTCTAATTAACATGGTATCGAAGCTGAGGTGAAGACAAAGCCCAAGCAAGAGTGAACGAGTAATCACCGAAGACAGTTGGGAAAGAACAAAAGGATCAGTGGATTCCTCATCCCTCTTCAAATTCACCGAGGGTGAAGTCGAAGAGGAGAATATTATCAGAATGGCACAACAGAACATGGCCTACCTAAAGATCACTTCATTGGGAAGACTCGATCTCACGGTGGAAGGAAAGGCAGATAACTAGTTCAGCCATTATGCGGAGTGTCCGAATGGTAGGTACACATCACTTGATGATGATGATAATCATTCCAGGGACATCTTCAATGGTCAGAGGAATGACAGGTAATGCAGGTCATCAAGGAAACGACCGACTCTCAGAGAATGCAAGGGACCCCAGGTATGAAGAATCAAATGTTGTTTTTCGATAAGATAAAGAAGCATTATCTTGTATTGCCCCTCTCCTTCAGATTCTTTGGGAATCTGGCTTATCGATTATAGTGCTTCAAAGCACTTCATCAAATAGAAGGGTACTCTCTCTAATTTGGTAGAGATGGAAACAATCATGGGATTATACTTGGAGCCAATGCCACCTATCCCAAAAATGGTGTAGGGAATGTTACCCCTCAATTGAATGAGGGTAACTCGATTCATTTATAGAATCTCTTTTATGTACCTGATCACAAGAAGAACGTGATATCCATTTCGGCAATGGAAGTAAAAGGTTATAGGGTGGCATTCATCGATGGAAAGGTACGTGTTTGCAAATGAAATTTTCAAAGATGCTTTTACTCATGGGTTCAGGGTTGGCAATTTGTGTCAAGTTGCAGGATGGTCCATTGGGGAGCATGACATACCTTATCTATAACACCCGAAATCTACTTTATGAAGCCCTAATTGATGTGAGTTAGATGGTGACTCGGATACCTGAATTCAAGAAGAGCATGAAGGTACATGTCTAAGATGTACCGAAGGAAAATCTTACAAGGGGACCATCCCCCTCATGTAGCAGGTCCACAGGTTTGGAACAACCCGAGGGGTTTGAGATTCATGATTGGGAATCTCATGTATACAGGTGGAAGAAAGCCCTCTATGGCTTGAAGTAAAACCACCCCGGGCCTAATATGAGAGCATTGATAGCTGTCTGATGAAGATGAGCTTCACTAAAAGTGAAGCCGATCCAAACCATTGTTTGAAGGTTGTGGATGATAGACCTCTCATACCAGCACGTTCTGAGAAACGACCTAATTCTGACAGGTGCAAACCCTCTCACTTGCAGAAGTAAGAGGGAGTTGGATTCAAGATATGGAATGGTAAATTCCAAGCCCATGAACACCTTGAGAATCTTAACTTTCAGAAGTTATATGGTGGTGATGCCGGACCAGATTTGGGAAATGCCTCATAAACTCATCTGCATTGATGTTCTTGGTGAACTTCCGTCAGTGTATATGCTTTTGCAGTTAGCATGGTGAGCTCATATTTGGTTGAGCCTCACTAGATTGGTGCCAAGAATCTTCTGAGATATCTTTAGGGCACAATCATTCATGGATTGAGATACATTGTCGGAAATATGAAACTGCATGATTATTCGAATGTTGACTGGGCAGGCAGTGTGGAGGATTGCTAGAGCACTTTTGAGTGTTGGTTCTATCTGGATTCTACTTCGATATCATGTATGAGCAGGAAGCAGAAGTCGTTTGCTATAAGCACCACAAGACTGAATACATAGCTACTAGTATGATCTCGTGTGAAGCTACCTGGTTGTGGAAGCTCATCAGTGAGCTGTTTGAACACATGATGAATACCATTGTGATTCTTTGTGACAACCAGGGGGGATTTGATTATTGAGTAATCCCGTATGCGATGATTGCTCCAGCAGATAGACATTAGATACTACCTTATCTGGGATATGGTAAGTCAATGAACGAGGAGGCTCCATCACATTAAGACTGATGTACAGGTCACAAACACTTTGTCAAAGCCCTGGGAAAGGTCAAATCTGTGATTTTCTCAAACTACTTGGAGTCGTTGAGAGACCTTCGTATAAGGGTCCTACATGTTGCAAGCACTGAGCTCTAGGAGGTTTGAGGGGCTTCGAGTACTTATTGGAGCGACATATGACCACAGGGTGACTCACCCTCCCCTGGTGGTGCGCTATGTACAGGGTGGCAGGTTCAACCTTTCCCTGTGATACCTCGTGGCGACTATGGAACATGATGATTAGTTCTCCTGTGGGTTGGGATGACTAATTCTCTCGTGGCAACTATGGAACAGGATGATTAGTTCTCTTGTGGGCTGGGATGATTTGTTCTCCCATGGCAACTGTGAGCCAAGATGATTAGTTCTCCTGTGGTGACCAATGGACAGGATGATTCATTCTCCTGTGGATAGGATGATTAGTTCTCCTATCGAGGCATCCTACCCATGCAGTCTGGGACTCATGGGAAGTACCTCTCATCTGATCAATGAGCAGGGAAATGGGGTTAGGGACCATAGTAGTACTATCAATGGACACATCGTTGTATCTACCGTACTCCCTATGCTAGGATGACCTTCATTGGTTTGGGATCAGTATGAGTGGTTTGAGACACTCTCTTGTGATATGGATCTGGGATCAATAAAACTGACTTCGGGTCAGTAGAGAATGGTATGAGACATTCTCGATCAATTATTCTTCTTCATGGTTCAGCATAGCAGATCAGAACTAAGCAAAGCTCAGCAGAACAGAGCATAGCAGTGCAGGGCACTGATGGCAGAGATAGTACAGTCGGACATATGGATCAGCGGATGGAGTTCTCCCTAGTTGAGAGGGAGTTGTTAAAATTGGAAACTAGGGCCAAACTACATGTGGGTCATCTTCTTTATGGCAGCTGATATTTTTCTTGGATCCCTCTCATTAAGAGGTGTAGGATTGATCTAAAGATCATCCAATTCCGATAAGTATTCATGGAGATATGAATTTATTTGTGTTATGGGACAATTCGTCAAGGTCGGCCAACAACCAAATATACCCCACTTGTGCTCAACGTTTTAGTATAAATAAAGGAGGACTTCAAGTCATTTGATAATCATCTTTTGTGATCTCACTCTCCACTTGTTTGGGTATTTAGTGGAAGAGGAGGTCTAGAGAAGATGCTTTCTACGCAGCCCTAAAGAAGGGTCATTTAGGAAAGCCCTAGCCCCAGACTTGTAGGAGATTTGGCCGTAGATCTAAGAGGCCCTAATTTGCAGCTAGAAGAGCCCTAATCCGTAGCTAAAGTGAGCCCTAATCCACATCTAGAAGAGCCCTAAACCGGAGCTAAAGTGAGCCCTAATCCACAACTAAAGGATGCCTTAAATTGCAATCAAAAGAGGCTTCTTAGCTGCAACAAAGAAGGGAGATCTACCCACTATTTAGGGGAGCTTCTACACACAGCAAGGCAGCCCAAATCCGCAGACATGAGGAAGCCTTAAAGGAGCCTTAGCTGCATATCTAAGGAAGGGTTAAACGTGCCCTAGACGTAGTCTATACATGGCTGAACGCAGGCCTAAACACAGTCACCTTAACACTATTTTAGGCCGCATTTATGGAGGGTTTCATGTGCCCTTAGACTGCTGTGAGAAGGGATTTGAATGGTTCCTTATATGCAGTCTCATGACTACCCTAGCCACAGGAAACGAGAAGGTTACAATAGTTCATTAGTGGGACTATTTGGGAGGTCTACTATATCAAGGAGGACTATAATGATGAAGCGTGGAGGGAAGCATCTAATTGGAGGACAACCACAATCATCAAGAGCAATTATGGGCTAGCTTAGATGGGTTGTTAGGGACTGTGGTCAGTACCCTAATCAGTCCCTGAATTGCAACATTACAACATTTTCAAGAGTTGACATTTCTATAGACTAAATGTTGTTGCATTAATAATGATTGGACACTATCTGGGATACGTTTGTTGCTATGTGCTACGCCGCAGGCCATAACACCATAGCAAGAGTTGTTATGGGCAGTGTATCAGGTGTGCAACACAAGTGTATCAAGGTGCAATGTGTTGGCATTATGATACAAGTGTTTTCCTTGGTGGCAACTCACTCACAGGTTAATTCAGTTTTGGTAAAAGGCAAATCACAGTACAACATGTATATTCAGAGGTTACATGGCAATGGTACAGAAGAACATGAAGATGGAACTAAGGTCTATTGATCAGAATAAAGAAGGTAAAGGAAAAAGTTGATACATGCTGGTCCACTTAGTCAAAACAACGTATACACGTTCCACATAACAAAAAGAGCGTATACGTATACACGCACTCCCACAGAAAGAAAAGCGCATACATGATTGGAAAACCTAGGTTTTGGTTCAAGGTATTTGGTCTGTGGTATTGACCCTAGGCATTTGGTCTGTGGTATTGACCCTAGGTATGCAACACAATGGGCATAGTAACGTACAGTTTGAAGATGTTGCACCTCATGATGGGCATAGTAAGGTACAGTTTGAAGATGCAACACAAGGAGGTGCAGCATGATGATATGGTGCAACAACATGATGATGAAGAGAAGCAAGATGAGTACCACAAGATGGGGTACAACTCAGTAGTAATGCAGCATGGTGCAACTCTGTGATGATGGACATGGTATGATGGTGCAGCACTATGATAGGGTGATGGAATCACATGAGTCCATATTCGTTACCTCATGAGACATCTTCTTAGAGAAGATCTATGTTCTTATCTTGTCAAGTTGAAGTGTTGACTTTTGTTGTAAATGTACTCTCTCTCTGTGCTAAACTATTGAAGAACATATAAGAAGAATTGATCAAGGGTTTCCCCACATTGGGGTTTGTCCCTGGCTAGCGCAACATCTTGTGTCCTCTTGTCTTGGCTTGTCTTCTACGATTTATGTTTATGTTCTATCTGCAGTTTACTTTAAGGCTGATGTGATTGCTAATTTGGAAAAGATATTGAGCTAACTGTGAAAATTGAAATAAATTGCTCTAAGCATAGAACATACCTAAAATTAACACAATGTGATGACCCTTGTAGAGTTTATGGCCTTTTTAATGCTTGCAAAATAGATCCCAAATACTAGCTCTTTAAGTTGGGTAAGGGCTAGGGCTTTCAGAAAATGGGTTTTTTCCTCAATTTGAAAATAAGCAACCTACAAAAATAGCTTGAAAACCCTAGACTTCTAGGGTTTCTGAGGTCTCCAATGTCAATTTCTTCATCAATCCTGAAACAAATTTAGAATAGAAGCTCAAATAACTAATATAAAAAATTTAAATTTCAAAACTCCAAATATTGTACAAAACTTCTAAACCCCAAATATATACAAAATACTAAAAATCCCCAAAATCCAAGCTAGAAAAATAATTTATGAGTCAGATCTACAAAATTATTCACAAGGTCTACAAAGGTTTTAAAAATTATTCACAAGATCTACAAAGGTTTTTAAAAAAAATTAAATTTTTGAGAAAAATATTTTTATGGAGTTTTTTTCTTTGAAGAATGGCTAAAAATACTTTAGAATTTCCAATGCATACTATAGCCTTAGCAAAGATTTAATCCACCATATAAATATTTGGAATCCAAGCAACAATGATTCTTGCCAAAGTTTCTGAACTTGGACTCCAAGGATTAAAGTACTTGCAAGCACTATGAATTTATCTCAAAATAATTTGTTAGATCACCTGGGGAATTAAAACACCAAATATTAGCCCAAAACTATCAATAGTATGGTTCTAGGTCCATCTAATGAAAAAACAAATCTTACCAATATTTAGCACAACATAGAGATGCCCGTAGTCAGCGCATGCCACAAATCAATAACAAAGAACACCTTGAATTGCACTCCAATGCCTTTATTATGATTGAAAGAAATCAATAAGAAAGAACACCTTGAATTGCACCCCAAAGTCTTTATTATGATTGAAAAAATAGTTCTCAACAGGACAATAGTTACAAAGTTGTTTCAACAAAAAAATTCTAGCTAGAGGCTCAAATGACTCTAATTTATAGATTTATCCTCCAAGTGGAAAAATAACGGCTAGTTTATAATCTTGGTTGATAAACACTTCAAGATCTTTTAATCTTAGCCCTTGATTTTTTAATTTTGAGGAATTTTCGAATTTATCATTTAATTCCATTTTTATTAGCTCAAAAATTTGATTTTGACTTAACCATGAAGGTCCAAGGGTCCAAATTTTCTTGAGATATACAATATTCTTTTGGTGGAGGACCTTTAAAAATTGATTCCTTTAATTTTGACTCTAATTAATTAATTTTTTGGCTTAGGATTTAATTTTATTTTGCCATTAAAATTAATTAATTTACAACCCTCAAAGGAAAATCAAAATACACATTTGGCTTAGACCCTCAAGACACATAACCCATCTACGATACAATATGATCTAGTAAACCAAGTGATTTGTAATAAAATAATTAAGCCAACTAGTTTAAATTATTTCCGAATCATTTTTACATCAAAGTCGACTAAAAAGACTAGGACTCACCTAAGATTTCGATAATAAATCTCATCTTAGCTTTGGGGTTTAAGCTAGAGGGAAAAAACTCTTTTGATTAGCCGTGTTTAGAAGGCAATCAGCGAGGTTAAAAATCCTCCTAGGATGAAGTTCGTCATCAAAATCATAGCTTACCTAGGTTGTTACATATATTCAAGGTCTTACTAGGATCATTTACATTAGATAATTTGCAGAATGGGTTTACAATGACATATAGAGTGCTGACAAATTATCCGATCTTGTTGAAAAATTTTGGCACTTCTGCTTCCTTGGAACTTTGACAAATCTGGTGCAACGGGTCCCTTGTTGCCTTCTTATGTTACCCATATTCGAGTTTCTTAGCTTTATGCATTCAATAGGTAATTACTTTTAGAAGACAAACGGTAAACCTTATAGGGACCTTTGAGGCGTACTCGGTTGATTGTTGCCTTGTTTCAATTCCCCTCCATTAGTGAAGGCATTAAGTACCTATTTGATATTTGTTGTCACTAACAGAAACAATCATAGATCAATGAGACAATGCTCTCCCTAGCACAAGAGATCACAAAGTTTCCTCGTCTTAATGTTCCCCACATCTAGTGTATGAGATATTGCTATGCTTTGTCATTCTTACCACAAAACTCGTAGCCTTTGAGGCTACTTGGTTGATTACATCCTTGTTTCAAGCTCCCTTTCTGAAGGCATTGGTGAATTCATCTAGATCTAAAAAAATTAATACCTACATTCTTTTAGATCTTTAGTTTGTATTTTTGTCAACCTCGTCCCCTATCCCCTAAAAATAAGGGGTTATCCTCCAACCAGATGGAACCTTGTCCCCTGTTCCTCTATTTCCTGGCCCTAAAAAAAGGGGTTATCCTCCAACCAGAAACCAGATGGAAAATTGTCCCTTGTTCCTCTATTCTCTGGTCCTTGAACCTTGGGTTAACAAAGGATTCCATGGAAATATTTGAAATGAGTTTGAGATTACAATTCATTAGCTTCAACTCAGAAGAAAAAACATACCAAATTGCTGGAACCAATTCTTTCATGAAAGCTGTGTTGTCAAACAAAATGAAGATGATTGAGAGAAGGGTTCTGAAAATAATTGTGAGATTTTACACTATTGAACCACAGAGGAGTTGAAAACCAAGTTATGATTCAAACAGTGCTAATATTATTGAAGCTTGTTTAGAAGAATACAATTAGAGGGAAGATGGCAAGGAAATTGTAGTGAATGTGCCATACTACCCTATGACCTATTAGTCAGCATTCCACTTGCATGACATATGGAGTACGTTCTCACACTAGAACCAGGAGCAGTACATATCTGTGCCAAATTGTAGCATCACCCATCTTACCATAAAATGAAAATTGAATGCCTAGTGCAAAAATTTGTGTCTTAAAGTGGTCAACCCAAGAAAATGTTCTTAAACAATGCGTGTTGTCTTGTACCAAAGGAGGATGGTTCCTTCTAATAATGGATTGCAGTATAAAAAAAACACTCCTTTCTTACTGAAGTGTTACTAATTGCACTATGCAAAGTTGCAAACTATTTTAAAACCTTGGCCAATGCACAAGATCGAAGGATTAAGAAGCTAACCAACAACACTCTGAAAGAGAATTCCGAAAGAGTAAATGGGGTTTGTTTTCATTCAACTGGCATGCTAGAAATTGATTTACTAACTTTGGACGAAGTAAAGGTGATTTTACAGAACAAATAAATGCTAATATGCAAACAAAATGTCTACACTTAAGACCCCGATAATATGTTCAAGTAGAGGAACCTGCCTAATTAAAAAGCATTTTGGAAAAAGTGAAGATTTTCACATCCTGCATCCTGTCCTACCCATGCTTTTAGGGCAAAACATCTTTACTGGACGTTTCATTTACTTCTTTGATGGTAATCGATAGTTAGTTGGTATAATTAAATGGGTATGACTGTTGTAGTGATTAGTCACCTCGTCTAATGGATTAAATATAAATATAGACTCAGAAATAATCATTTCATCTCATCTCATTAAAGGATATATGTTACATTTATATTTATAAAGCTTTGCTGAGACATTCCTTGTTCGATATCATCAGCAAAAGGTAGCCATTGAAATTTTTTTGTGCTTAAGTGTTGAGTTTAGCATCAAGTTTGATGTTTTAGAGCAAATAGTGTAAAGAAACTTCACTTTTTGAGGAGGTTTTCTTT
The DNA here is from genome assembly GCA_000404065.3 of Pinus taeda. NCBI lineage: Eukaryota > Viridiplantae > Streptophyta > Pinopsida > Pinales > Pinaceae > Pinus > Pinus taeda. The sequence goes on along the minus strand of APFE030443170.1, from coordinate 196,467 downwards.
TCTAAAACAGTAAATATAAGACTGGTCACAAACATTTTCTATATAATAATAATGTACGTCAGGCCCATGTACCCCAAAGCATCTCTGTTATGAATTGTGCCTTCGTAAACTTCATCTATGCAATTATGCTGATTTTATAGGCTAACTCCTTGCATACCTTTTTTCTTGATTTAAGAAATGTGTGCAGCTTTCTCACTGTTGTTTTTAATGAAATATCATTTTGGATTTGTGTGTTACAGAGCCTGAAACACCCTTTCTTGGATGCATTTTTTGCTTATCTATCATGTACTGTTTCTGTGCCTTTCTATACAGGTTTTCTTCCTTTGCTCTTCTGGGTATGATATCTTATCTCAAATTTTCACCATTTAATATTGTTTTTATTTTTTATATTTGAAAAATTGCAGCTGGATTTGAAATGTTTGGCAGTAATGTAGTGTTTTTTTTTGCATTTTCTGTTGCAGAGTGGCCACTGTAAATTAGGAAGACAGATGACCCTTCTTATGGCATTTTGTAATTACACAGGACATTGCATTAAGGTTGGTCTAATATCTGAACTCTATGCATGCCAGAACAAATTTCTGATCTGCCATTATACCATTTGGTGTTGAATATATTAGATCATACTAAGAAAGTAGTTTGGTGAGCTGACTGAACATGACTAACACCATTGTCACTGTACACAGCTGCCACACAAAATAGGTATTGACATATTTATTTTGTTGATATGAACAATTACTCCATAGGAAGTTATCTCGTAACCACTGGTTGAAAATGCCATTTTCTTTTCTAGATGAAACTAGTGTTTAGGATGAAATTAAGAAGTTACATAAATCATCTGAAGAGGATTGTTGTCTGTTTTCTGAGGATATATAAATATTGCTCTTTTGTTGCAAAATATCAGGATATAGTCTCAGCTCCAAGGCCTTTATCTCCACCTGTCATAAGACTGGCAGCTACTGAAGAAGAAAAGGAAAATGAAATGGAATATGGGTTGCCATCATCACATACTCTTAATACAATGTGTCTTTCTGGGTAATGATGGCAATAAAGTTTCAACTAGCACCATAATTTTAGGGTAACATCCATCTATGAGGATAAGAATCACTTTGTGTATGAATGCAGGTACTTGCTATATTATATTCTCAACGACTTCAACAATGCAAATACTTTTGCCTTTAAGTTGATGGTTATTTCTTTGTTGGTCACCCTGTCATTGCTAATTGGTATTGGTAAGTTGTAGGCAATAAGAAAATAGACATGTTTTGGAATTAGTTATTGGGTTTCCTCAACACAAACATAATAATTCTATAGATTAATCTGGATAAGATAGACACAAAAGAAAGAGAAAGTAATAAAGTTCAAGCAGTTGTGTTATGAAATTATATCTGCTTCTGTTATTGATCCAAACAACACCATTTTCCAGGAAGAATTTACCTCGGAATGCACTCATTAATAGATGTGGTTGGTGCTGCTGTCCTTGGCACAATGATTCTTCTCTTCTGGTTTACAGTCCATGAAAGACTTGATTCTTTTGTTACTTCAGGCAAAAATGGTATGAAAAATATTTCTTGACCAGTTAGTTGCTCTGTTGATGGTATATACATTTGTAAGCATGGCACTGAACGAAACACGTTGTTGCGTGTAGTCACATTATTTTGGGCTAGCCTTGCATTCCTGCTGCTTTTTGCATATCCTACACCAGAGCTACCCACCCCAAGCTTTGGTTTTCATGTTGCCTTCAATGGTGTTGCTGCAGGAGTGGTAAGTACATATCATTAACTCAGCCTTATTTATTGAACTCGTAAAGAGAATTACTGCAGGAATATCAAAGTGAAAATTAGTTAGGTTTTGGTATTACTCTTCATAAGTTCGTACAGTTGATAAAGATTCTCCTTTGTTTGCATAGGTAACTGGCATCAATCGCACTTTTTCAGAGTTTCACAATGAGCATGTTCCAAGGCTTCTTGGCCCACATCTCGGAGCAACTGTGTTTTTCAAACGGGTAATGATTGGACTTCCAATAATAATTGCAGTGAAATTTGTTAGCAAGGCACTGGCAAAATGGTTGCTTCCACTGATCTGCAACCTCATAGGTGTACCAATAAAATCTTCATCTTATATCCAGCCGGTAAAAGGGGTGACTGTTTCTGCGGTAAAAAGCAAGGGTGATGGCCAATTATCTTTCAGTGGCAGACAATCAGGTTACTTGCAGAAGATTTTTCTTTCTCCTACTGAGGAGTCTTATGATGTTGATACAGGCATAAGTTTGTTACAGTACGCAGGTCTATCATGGGCCGTAGTTGAATTAGTTCCTTTGGTATTTCAGTCTATGAGATTGTGAAAAATCTATGTATCAATAGTAATGCTTTTGTATTATTTGAGACAGTGACTGAATTAGTTCCTTTGATATTTCAGTCTATGAGATTGTGAAAAATCTATGTATCAATAGTAATGCTTTGATATTATTTGAGACAGTTCTCCCGTCCCTTGAATATTTTTCAGGAAATTCGGGAGGATGCATTATTGTTTATGGCTAATTTTCATGTAAATTTGGATTTGAATTCGATTGAGACGGGATTGCATTTGATTGATCTAACTTAGTACAAGGGTTTAGTCAATTTCCTCATTGGCTTTGTAGACTAATGGCAATATATAGAAAATTAAGAGACCTCCTTTCTGGAGGAAGAAACACTGCCACAATTGAATCTGAAAGCTAAATAAAAGAGTTATAATAACGACTCTTTATTGATGAATAGATGTAGAATTGAGATATTCAGAGTCCTCTTCAAAAGTCAACAAACTGTATGTGACTGAATGTAAAATGGTGGGTAAGTGTTGGGTAAATGTTCTCGTTAAGTATAACATGTTCAAATCTGTAGCGGAAATCCTAAGGATGACCTTATCAACATATACCATAAAATTTGAGGTGAATCTGTCCAACGTAGTATTCTTAATTGTTAAACATCGCAGTGGTTTTAAATATAAATAATTGTGAATACCATGAGCACACTTTTTCTTTGTTGCAAATGTGATGAATAAGATTTTAACACAAAACTATGTTTTATATATATATATTAGATATATAATTTATTTAATATAAAAAAAAAAAAAAAAAAAAAATTGTATGAGGTAGATGAGATCATTTTGTTAACCCCCGGTGTATGGCCTTTTTTGGTTTCCTTGACTATCTCTTTATAAAATCAAATTGTTAGGGTTTTGTTGATGATTACTTTTATAAGGGGATTGGATTGATGAGGAATTATGGAGTAATGAATTTGTTCACACAATAACAAGTGAAGTGGATGAAATATTCTTTTAATTTACAAATTAGCTATGTCTTTTTTAGAGTTATATGACAGCTAAGAAAAGGGTCAATGAAGAAGACAATATTAGATGAAGTGCAAGATGACATAAATGAGATTAAAACAATAAGTCTCAATTGCATCTGATTTCAATTGAAACCAAAAGAGATAAAAATGTGAATTGAGAAATCGAAGGCAATCAATATAGAAACATAAATAGAGTAGTAACATAAATATGGAATAACAACTTATTTTAATTCATTTAATTCATTTTTGTATAGAGAGTGTATATAATAAAATATTTGGTATCTTGATTGGGCTTTAAAATATTTCTCATGGAAAGGGAATGTGGTAGATTTTCCTTCAACCCACTAGGGAAAGGAGTTCACTTCAAAACACGTGACGGTTTAAAGTTATAATAGCCATAATTGTATCAAACCTATGCCAACCAACAAATGTGAGACAAGTGGGTTTACAAACAAGCAAGGTTCATATGTGAAGACCATCAAGAGTGTATTTAACATTATGTGCATCCAAAGGATTGTGACTTCAACAAATTTGTAAGGGTGAAGAGGTCTCCCTCATGTGCACAAGGAACCATGGTAAGTCTACAACGGGAGAGAGAGGGGGAGGGGAATACTAGATGAATGATGAAGCTCACATGAAAGGTTTTTTTGAATATAAAGAAGGGCAAAAAAGACCCGTAATTCTCTTTGAGATTCATGGTGATGCCACACCGTGAAGTGCTAGAGGAATATTTATTACATTTATGACCTTTAAGTAAGGGTAAAGGTTGAGTTTATGTAGATGTTGACTTTTGAACAAGTGGGTAGTTTTGGAGAAAAGGTATAAAGATCAACCCTTTGATGAGGAAGGCTCGAGGATGAAAGCAAAAGGGCTTGTTGCCACTTGTGTTAGCAAGGACACATGTATGTTTTTGTAGTACATCTCACACCATTGTAAGTCCAAGGTCATAAGTTAAAACCTTGTAACAACCATGTCATGCCCAATATTAGGTATCCTATACCTTGTACTTGGTTGGACCACAGCTGATCCCTTTGGGTTCATCTTTGGCTCCTTTAGTCCTAGATAGGATTGGAGGGCCTTGGATGGGTTTACTTGAGGAATCATCGTTTTAGAGGAACTTGCTTATGTAGGGGTGGTCATCAATGCATGGGCTAGTCCAGCCTGCATTGAGGTGCATTTATGTCTCATTGTATGGTTATGTGTCTATTGAGTTTGTATGTGGCCTTGGCCTTGGTACGGTATCCCTCAAATAGTTTTCATAGATGGCATTCTCATAAACAACTTTCACATATCCCAATGCAAGTGATCTTAGAAGTCAAGATGTCAATTTGGTCCCAAATTGTTCACTTTGATGAGAAGATGGCATGCCATGTTGAGTTTTTCCAAATAGCAAAGGCATTGTCAAGTTATAATTAGTCAAATTTGGTCAATAGGTACTATAGGTTTCTACATGGCAGAACATGGGCAACATTGAGTAGCTTTATACATGAATTATGTCCAAAGTGGTCTACAAGAAAAGAGGAACAAAATCCATGCCTTAGATTTTCCAGGTTCTTCACGACATTAATCCAGCATAGGGCATGATTGCATGGTAGATATAATGATGATGTGGAAATACAAGGTGTGATATGAAAAATTGGAGCAAGACTCATGTGAAACCAAGGTAGGTTACAACAAACCTAGGTGGTAGAATCATCAAATTCACCAAGGCATTGGAGATTGTAAAGAACAAAGTTTGTATACTCAAATGAATGCTTTGATACCAATATAACTAACATAGTTCATATACTCAGAGGAATGCTCTGATGCCAACGTAACGAACAAAGTTCGTATACTGTAATAATATTCAGAATACTTTGAAGACAAAGACATCCATTGTAGGACAAGTAATTACATATATAAGAATATTTGAATACAAGTGAAATGATTACAATAAGGGTGAGGGTTTGCTTATATACCTAGGCAAGTACGTAGGTCATGTCCTTAGAGACATGCATTTTCAATACTAATTACTAGTTAATAATCATTATTACAATTATATATATATATATATATATATATATATAATATATATATATATATTATTCATAACATTGTCTTCCTCTTCGGAAAACTTTGTCTTCAAAGCTTACCAATGGAAAAGCATGCTATCTGTTTTTTGGTCTTGTAATTCGTTCACATTCTTTTGAATTCTTGTAATTGTCAGCTTCATTGATACTAGATGATAGGATCCTTTGAGTGATAAACAAAATTGTTGCATTGAAAAGGGATATGACCATCCTAGATCAATATTTTGTGGAATCTTGTGGTTACTTGATGGCTGGAATAAATTGTTATTGTTAGTTTGGATCATGTTGACATCATTTTTCTTCAGAACATAAGTCTGTTGTTTTTGTTATGAATGATAAAGAGACGTAGACTGATTGAGATGTTTGTTCTTGTGATTCAGATGTAGATAAGGAGTTCTTGTGGCTTGATCTTGCTTTAATCTGTTTGTGGTGATTTCTTGGTTTACTTGAGCGATCTAATTTGTTTCAGGTACAGAGGTTATTTGATTAATTGCAAGATCTTTCCTTGAAATTTCCATTGTTTGGGCTGCAACTTCTAAGTATGTCCTCACTTCAATTGATTTATCTTCTTCTTGAGTTGTGATATTGACTAGATCAGTATTCATTGCTTTTTCTTCAACTTAAATTTCTACATTCGATGCTTCATTCTCGATAAGTTGTTGTACCTTGTTTTTCAATTACTTCTTGTCCTTAAGCTTTTTAATTTGTATCAATAATTTTTCACTATGGCCCTTAAGCTAAGAAACTTCTTCATTCTTGTGAACGGTGACTTTGTCAACTTCCATTTTTATAATTTGTATCGTTTTTTGACTTTCTTTAAGAATTACTTTTGAGATATCTTGTGTGTTTTTTGGCATCACTGAATCTGGGTTCTTGTAACATTTTGTAGTGTTATTTTTTTCTTTTTATATGGAAATGTCAAAAACTTATTTTTTGTGTTTAGGATGAAAGACCCTAGAGTTTCCATCCAAGGTGAACCCAAAATAATATCAGCTTGATCGTCCCATAGTGTTTGAACAAAGAATTGTGATGTAAATGTATAATCTGGCACAATAGAAAGAATCGAAACGCATTGTATCTTAATTGGCAGCATTGCGGAGAAAATAATTTTCAACGTTGACTTTGCGCAATTATTGTTCAACGTGTCAGCAATGGAAACTAACCGACGACGACTGATTTTGGCACTTTTGCTATGTAGTAGAGACCACTGTTTGGTCGGTAAAGGAAAACAACTTTCAATAGTAGTGGTGGCAGTGAGCAACTCTAGCCACTGCGATAGCCGGTTTGTTGTGCTTTTTTATTTTTATTTTTATTTATTTTTTATAATTTTTTTATAATTTTGTTCTTTATATATATACATTTTTTCGGTATTATTATTTTTTATATGTTTTTTCTATTTTTTTATACATAACACACACGCACACACATATATCGAAGAAAAGAGTCAAGGGAGAATTAAAGGTATTAAAATAGCATAAAATATCATTTTGTCTTGTTTACTTTTTGTGGTTGATGTCCTCATTTTTTTGAATGGGACTGTTAGTGATTCAACCATGTTCAATGTCACTCTTAATTTATTTTGTAGGGCTACAAGGATGGAAAGCAATCAAGAGGAGTCTACTTTGACTACTATGGGGTGTTCGTAGTATGAAATAGATTATGCAAAATAGAAATTTCCATATAGACTCCTAGCTTTTGAAGATGGCCTCAAATATTTGGGATTTTGGCTCAAATCCAATAACTATAAAATCGTTGACTGGATGTGGTTGGCAGCTAAGGTTGAAAGAAGAGTAAACATTCGGCATCATCGTTGGTTATCTAGGGCAGGTCGACTAGTTCTAATCAAATTGGTGTTGGAGGCAATCCCTGTATATTGGATGTCTCTGGCATGGATCCCAAAAGGAACATTATCTAGAATTCAACAGTTATGTTGTAGCTTTCTCTGACGAGGGAACAAGAAAGGTAGAACATTTGCATGGGTAAGATGGGATCACATTGCTTTGCCCAAGAAATGGGGAGGATGGGGGATGAAGAATCTTGTATGTTTTTCTAAATCCCTTGCAGCAAAATTGGGATGACAGGTTCTTACTACAAACAATTTATAGATAGAGGTGGTTGTCAGAAAATACATTATCTCGTAGAATATTGATGAATGGATCAGAAGGCCTAACTGGAACAGAACTGACATATCAACAATTTGGTGATCTGTTTTGAACTCTATTGAATACACTGAGTCGGTCTGGATTGGAGAGTAGGATTAGGTGGGAAGGTTCGGATTAGAATGGATGCATGGTCTAGGAGTGGAAATTCTCACATCCTTCCCCCTGAACTCATCCAATTTCTGGAGACATCTAGTATAAGGACTCTAATCAAATCGTGGATCCAAAAAATCCTCTATTTTTGGATAGGCATGGAAATCTGCATTGAATCTTAGGATCCTTGCAATGTGGCATTAGGAATGGACAAACTATATTAATGCACTATCAGAATATTACATAATGATTCAAGATAGAGAAGATGAATTAGTTTGGGTTATTTCTCAACAGGGAAAATATTCTCCAAAAGATGGATATCCATTTATCTATGTTGATCATGAGCCCCATAATTATCTCTGGTGGTGGCGTTCGATGTGGAAATTAAAAAGCCCACCCAAAGCTAAGCTCTTTATGTGGTGCTTATTACGCAACAAAACTCCCATAGGAGACAACCTTCAACATCATGCCTTTTAGGGACCCTCCTAGTGTGCACTATGCAAGAACTATGAAGAATATATTGAACATTTATTTCTGCACTGCTCTACAGTAACTGAAATTTGGAATCAGTTATATCAATCGATGGCTATCAACATCAGGTGGATGGGAGATATTGTTCGAAATGCATGGGAATCCCAATGGAACCAAGCCCACCCTTCGAAACTTCGCAACTTACCTTTATTGGTTCATTGGAGTATTTGGATAGGAAGGAACAAACTCATTTTCCAAGAGAAGGTTCCCAATTGGTAGCTAACTTGTTCTCGCATCACTGCTCTGTACAATATGGTTCTAGATGAAGAACCTCGACAATCACATAGGAATATAGTTGCGAAAACCATCAATAAAACTATTCCCTGGGCTTATTTCAATGGATCGGCCCAACAAGTAGGATGTTGCAATGGAGCAGTATTATATCTTAGTGACGATCATTACCATAAGATGGGGATGGGATTAGGGAGAGGCACAAATAAAATTTCAAAACTTAACAGCCTCAGATATCTTCTTACCTTTTCCCTTGAGAAAGGATGCTGGCAACTTCAGATCTTTGGCGATTCTAAGCTTATCATTAACTGGTTCAATCAAAAATCTGAATGTCACATGCACATACAAGAATTTGCTGGATGAAATTCTTTCTTTAAAATCACAGTTTGACTATATATCGTGTTGTCATATCTAAAGGGAGAGGAAGCAACTTTCCGATAACCTTTCCAAGGAAGCAGCAAAACAACCTCTTGGTTATTGGATGATACAGGAGCAGAATGTACATGACTTCTATCAATATTTCCACAGACCTTTCATAGATCATCATGCACAGGGGGCAGTGCCCTAATTTTTTGTAGATCATAATTGGAGCTCCTCATTGCCTTTTTGTATTTTTGTGTCGGTTCTTAGATCCATGTATCTGTTAATTATATTATGTTGTCAGATTATCAGTTACAGTCATGTAACAGTCAATCATACACTATACACAGTATGTGGCAATGCCACCAGCTTTGACATATGCTCCTTTTGCAGCATCTACAACATGTAATTTTCAATATTTTACATTATGAAAGTTACGATTTTTCCTTGGAAGATAAATATATATATATTCTCTTTTTTTTTTTAATTATTTCTTATTTACTTTTTTTTTTCTTTCTTTTTTATTAATCGCTGAAATCTTGATGACAAAATGGAGAATCTCCAAAACTTTGTGTAGTGAAACGCTTCAATTGTAATGACAACAAGGTTGCCCAGGGGTTGATGGCCAAAGCTCAGATCAGAGTAGCTATGTGCAGTGGTTGAGCGGCTGGAGGATCGAACAACTCTGATACTAATGTAACGAACAAAGTTCGTACACTTCAGTAGTATGCTTTGATACCAATGTAATAAACAAAGTTTGTATACTCATAAGAATGCTCTGATACCAATGTAACAAACAAAGTTTGTATACTCAGAGGAATGCCCCGATACCAATGTAACGAACAAAGTTCGTATACTGCAATAATATTCAAAATACTTCAAAAACAAACATCCATTGTAGGACAAGTAAGTAATTAATATATATATATATATATTATATATATATATATATATAATAAGAATATTTGAATACAAGTGAGATGATTTACAATGAGGGAGGACCTACTATATACCTAGGCAATGTACCTCTTCACAAATGATCATGTCCTTAGGAGACATCTCTTTTCAATAATAGTTATTAGTTAAATCAATCATATTACAGTTATCATTATTATAATTTATATTTATATTATTATATATATATTTTATTCATAACGGATATCAAGTAAGAAGGTGGTAAAGTCAAATTTATTATTTATTAATGGTCAAGTCAACTAGCCATTATAGATTCAATCTAATTATTATGGATAGTTAAGTGGAATGTTGGAGTGTTATGGACCAAGAAGTTGATGACTGGACAAAAATGTAGTTAGAAATTCAAGAGTCTCCTCTTCAAACAAATCAGATCCCAAGAGGACAAAGTCGAGTTGCATGAACCAAGTCAAGTTTTCAAAGTTCAACATTAGGCCTCTAGAGTTCACTATTATTTATTTTTTGTCTTAAAGGGAATATGGACCTCCGGGGGAAATTTGAGTCAATTTGACCCCTTTGGTGGGAAAATTCATGAATGTAATGTAATATTTTATTAAAACTACTAAGTCTCCAACATGTGGATGACTAGTAACTATTATTTTTTAGAGGAGTATAACCAATTATTAGCAACTCATTATCTAGCCGTTAAGAAAAGTTTTATAAAAGGTTAGCCTTCCTATAGTAAAATGTTGTTGTTGAACTATGAGATCATTTATAACATAGTAAATAAACCATTTTGTAGAATATTTGCGTTATTGGGTTGATTATTCTATTCCTTTTATTCTTAGCTTTCGCCTTTAATTTTTACTTCATAGAATGATTTGCAAGTAAAATTTGGTTACTATGGTGTCCGTATACTGATCCATTGCGGAACAGATAGTAATGTGGAATGGGAGGTCTAGGCCCAAAGCCTTCACCTCATCCTTAGCTAGCATCAAGGAGACATATTCCACTGTTAGACAAACCCAAGTGTGATATATTGGTGTTACTGTTGATATAGGCATTGGGGCATCTTGAATGAGTAGACCCTCTTAGTGGGATCAAATTTCTTACAAGTGTTCTAAACTAGCTTGAATGAGATAGTCTCACTTCAACTCCTCATTCAATCCTAGTCCTCAAGGAAAACTGACAAGTAGAGGGTTGTGATTGCAACCTTGCAAATTGGTAAGTAAGGGTCAAGGTAAGCCTTACTCCATTAACCGCTTCATTCATAAGATTCAAAATTTTCTTTTTTTTGTTTTATTAACTAGCTTGCTACACAAGTTTTATCATATATAATTCATAAATCCTTGGGAAAAAAGAACATTTATTTCTAGATCTTAACCAATGAATCAATACATCCCTTTTAAGCATATTTCACACATATTTTTCATGGTTGTATTAAGTTATTTGTGCAGATCTACAAAAGTCTCAGTTGTAGCACAACATTTTCTACAAATTTCTCACCAAGCTGGGTGCATTTTCAAGCAAGTATCTTAAGCACACTTTGTTTAAGGTTCAAATCTAATTTTGCAAGTTACATCTCTAATTTGCAACTAGAAGTAATCATTTCCAGCCATTAACATATTCATATTTTTCTGAAATAATTTTCTAGGAATGCATTTAGGGGGTTTTGACCCCATAACCTCAACAAGCGAATTTCTAGCTTGTTGGAAATTCCATTTTTTGTAGGTTTAAGGTTTAGAAGTAGTTCAAAGTGACTTATCTTTTGTCTTATAACCTCGCTACCCCTAGATCTTGGATCTAGAAGTGTTTAAGCACTTTTGGGTGGTATTCAAAGGGAATTTCTTTGTTGTTTTTGCAAGTTTCTACAAATTTTGCATGCTTGTACAGAACAACAAGCTAAATTACAAAAAAACTCCTTTAACTAAGGTACTAATCATAGAAATAATTTAATATTTTGTTTAACATATTTTTTGTACACACATTTTGACTACGATATATTTTGTTATATTTATGTGTCTTTTCTTGCTAGTTAAGTATATTTTTTTATAAATTTTGAGCATTAAGCCTATAGGGAAGCAATATATAACTCCATTTTAGCCATTAGACCCCATAGAAAGCATTGATCTTGTCTTAGTTGGTTGAGGTTATCCAAGGGAAGCCTCCCATAGCCATTTTAGAGGTAGTTGGGCTTAAAGAGTGGGGACTTGGGGTCAAATAATAGTGGGACCTTGTCCTATATGTGTCGATTTTAGCAGGTTTCAAGGATCTTTGGAAATCCTACTTACAAGAGTGGTAAGAGGGCTTATTTAGTAGAGAAAATAACTTATGAGTGTGAATAAATGTGTGGATGGGATAATAATGGTATTCAGGGAGATATTGTCTTCAGCCAAATTCTAGAGTTCTTATTTACAACTTTAGTTAGGAATATTTTGGTTGTTGAATATTTGATTCAACCCTCGAGAATTGGATTCGAAAGATGTGGATACCCATCCTAGGGTATTTGTTATCGTCCTTCACTTTGGCTAGGTGATGGTTGACATTCTCCTTCAAAATAAAACAAAAGTCCCTTCACATCAAAAGTAGAGTGTGGTTTCTGAATTCAACCTTGTTATCTCTGTGATAGTTTGCTCCAAATTTTGATCCTATGTGTTAAAAGGAAAATATTTAAAAAGAAAACCTAGGTGTGTGAAGAAACACAAGGACAAGATAAATGGTATTTGGAAAAGATAACTTCATGAGCCAAATTTTGGATCTATAGTACACAACCTTGAGAGATTTTTTTGGTTTCTACATATTTGATTCAATCAATCAAGAAATTAACTCAAAATATGTGGAAAGCCATCTTAGGATATGCATCATCCTTATTCATACTAGCTCAAGGATGGTCAACATTTTCCTTCAAAACATATGAAAATGCCTTTCACATTAGAAATTGTGTGATTAAAGAAAGCCTATGTGTGTCAAGAAATGCAAGGATGGGGCAAAATGGTGTTGGGAGAAGATATTAGTAAAGTTTTGGATCTATAGCACAAAATTTTAGTTGAGAGAATTTTTTGGTTGCTACATATTTGATTTAATTGTAGAAGAAAGAACATCAATATGCAAGTAATTGTGTGTCGATTCTATAAGTAAGAATAATTTGTAATTGTATTAATGAATAAATTTTGAATGGTGATTAAAATCCTACATGGCGGTAGGCATTGACTGGCCACGAAGGTGAGTTGTAACTCCTCTTGACCTTTTTCTCTTTCATAATTAATGGGCCATTAATTAATTAAATTACTTAATTTACTATTTTTTTCTTTGGTGGTTCACGGACACCTGTAGTCACCGGGTGGTTGTAATGTCCATGGAAATATCTGATCTTGATCAAGGGTATCAAGCCCCGCGGTCAATATCTAGGCCTAACCCCAAGGGCTTGGGGGAGAATTGACCCTGTGACCTCCCGAACGGCGAGGCACTTATTTGACCAGCTGAGCTAACCCTTGGAGCTTTTAACTATTTATATTATTGTTTTAATATTTTATTTAACTAATGTTTTTTTATGAATATTTTATTCATAACATTGCCACCCCCTTTAGAGATGCTTTGTCCTCAAAGCATAACAAGAAGGGTTTCCTCTAGTTGAAAGTGTTGTAATGGAGTGGCATCTTTAAGTTAACTGGTGAAGTCCTCATGAGTATTTGTACCTTCCTTGAAGTTGGGAGTGTTAACACCATATAAGTTATAATGTCGTCCTTGCCAGTTAAACTCCATTAATTGTTTTTCAAGGTTTGTAGTATAGCTTCCTAGTTGTATTAACCATTCTGCACCTAGAAGTACATCCATTTCTTTGAGTGGTAGGGAAAACATATATGTTTGTAGCTCTCATTCTTGTATTTGGATTGAAACCATATGGCATTCTCCTATCTCTTTGAAATTTTACCCAGTAGCGACAGACATGGTCAAGTCCTTGATTGGGCATATACAAAGATCAAGTTGTTTAGCAAGATCAATGTTCATACAATTGTGAATATTGTTAGAATCTACAAGTATATTGACATTTCTACCTCTTATGATCCCTTTAAGCTTCAGGTTTTTAGGGTGTAATCTCCTTGTCATGTTTGTTGGTAGAGTATTAGGCTTAATGTTCTTTCTTCTTAGAGACTGATTTCTCTGCTTTCGAAGGTGTAGTGGAACGTATTTTGTTGTCACTTATTGTTTGTGGTCTTTTGAAGAATTGCTTTCTTCATTTTGATTCCATTGATGACAAAATATTGCAGTTAATGATGGTTCATCAGGATTTGAGTCTTCATTGTGTGTGATAACGATTTCTTTGTTGGGTTCTTATACTTCAACTTGCCTTTCATCTACTATTTTATAGTAGTGTAAGGAAATTTCTTCACATGTATGTCCAGGTGTCCAATTTTCTCCACACTTGCAAAAATTATTTTTCTTTTTGATCATTTTCTCTGATTCATTACTTGAAATGTATGAATATTTCTCAATTTCATAAGAATACAATTTCTTGTTAAGGCATCTGTGTCCTGACATCCATTTGTCTCCATAATACCTACATTTTTTTTACTCCTTTTTACCTATGTATTGTTGTCGATCTCTGTTTCCCTTTTATGACATTTTGAACTTATTTTTTGTCAATAAGCCTTGTTTCATGTCTGGCTTCTTTGATAGTTTTGTTGAAAATGGAAACAAGAAAATCCTGATTTAATTTTCCCTTGAATTAAATTAGGAAAAAATTGTATTTCCACATCACAAGACAACAATAATGAGTTAACTAGGTTAATTTCACCTAGTTGGCTCAGCTATTTTGAGTTGAGGGCCTAACTTGAGTCATGTAGAGTGGTTCCTAAATTTTAGGAGCCTAGGCTGAGTTTAATGAGGTGTAATAGTTTAATTCAATTAAACTGAGTTAATGTCATTTAAACTAGTTCCAACTGTTGGAGGAACTAGTAGGAGGTCTAGCAGTGGGGTGCAGCTTCAATGTTCAACCAATTAACTAATAATTCAGCCATAATTAACTCATGTATGCATGAAATTTGAGTTACCCAATTGAGATTGGAGTTCAAAGGCAGTGTACTATCAATTGTATAATTTTCTGATTTGTACACGCAGTGCATGTAGTCAAAGAAGGACCTATAGGGATTGCACAATTCAGGATGGGGATTTCCCTAATTAATAAGGGGTCTAATTCCTTGAGAAAAAACGTAAGGAAATAGGAACTTGGCAAGCAACAAAATTAGCTAAGTATTGGCCAGAGTCAGCTTGTGAGGCAGTGAGATAGATTATACTTGTGCCGAGATTGTTAAAGTTGAAAAAAGATTGTATTTATTCTCTATTTTTCTGATCTAATGCAATATACAGATAGGAAGGGGTTTTGAGCAGCAAGCTTTCTCATTAGATAAATCTCTGTGCATATGTTATTGAATCTTGTCTCATGTTTATGTTGTGATTTCTCGATCGATTAATTGTTTCCGCTCATGAGTAGAGTATATTCAAGTCTTTTGTTTTAGCATATTACATCAGCGGTTTGAATCTACAAGGACTTTCTACATGGTATCAGAGCATGAATAACAATAGAAGAGAAGAATTTTAGTTTGTATTTGCAAGTGAAATCGAATTTATAGTATCATTATTCAAAGATAGCAAGATGTTGTTCTATGGATTGAGACTCGAGTATGCCCTTGAGGGTAGCTCGAATTATATTTCTTGGAAGGACAAGGTGGAGGCAGTGTTGGAGATAATGGGATGAAGGAATTCATAGACAATGATATTCCTAAACCTCCAACAACTGATGCTCAATATCTGGCAGAGTGGAGGAAATGTGTGGCAAAGGAAAGGAGGATCATACTAGAAGGAGTTCAAGATCATTTTGTCTCGAATCTCCACATGAAGGATACCCCATATGCAATGTGGAAAGCCTTGATAGACTTTTTTCAGAACAACAGTGACCACGAGAATTTGGCATTGAAGGACAAGCTTCGAAGGGTCAAGATGGAGAAGGGCGACACAATACCATGGTACTTGAGCAGGTTCACCCAATATCGAGATGAAATTGGGAGTGTTAGTATTACAGATGTTGAAGATGACTTGGTAAGCCTCGCACTTCTAGCCCTTCCCAAGAGTTGGCACATCTACCAAGATTCGGTAAATGGGAGGGAGAAGCTACCAAATTGGGAGCGATCATGGTCTGAATTGGTGCAAGAAGAGATCAGGTGGAACACCAGAGATGGAACCTCATCCAAGCATGATGATGAGGAGAATTATGCCTTGGCTAGAAAGGAAAAGAAAGGGAAAGGGAACAAATCTCAATCCAAAGTAGATTCCAGTGAGGGCGGCAAGAAGAAAGACTTGTTGAATATTAAATGTTTTAACTGTCATGAGTTGGGACACTATGCCACAAAGTGTCCGCACAAGACGACCGACAAGAATCCCTCAGGAGGAGCGGCAAGTGAAGCTCTAGCTTCACAATTCAAGTTGGATTTCACACTCATTGCATGCATGGTGACATCGATGATGGGTAGTGTGTGGTATTTGAATAGTGGAGCCTCATTCCATATGACGGGAAACAAAGAATTTTTCAGTGACTTGGAGGAGAAGGACCTCCAGATGCACATTGAGATGGGAGATGATGGAAGGTATAGTGTGGCCGATATCGGTACAACAAATTTTCAAAGGGAGCCTTAGTTCTCCTATCACATTAAAAGATGTCATGTATGTTCCGGGTCTGAAGAAGAATTTAGTTTCAGTTGCTATGTTGGAAGACTATGAATATGATGTGATGTTTAGCAAAGGAAAGGCTTTCCTTAATCATATCACCATGGGACAAGTGAAGTAGATCGAGGTTGAGGTGAAGAACCTCTACAAATTGGATGTAGAAGATTGTGTTTCTTTGAGCATGAAAGAAGAAAAGGTGTAGAGCTGAGATATTGATGAATTATGGCATAGGTGACTTGGTTATTTGCACCATAGAGCCTTGAAGATCATGCAGAAGATTTCTACAGGACTTCCCAAGGGTGCACTAGAGTAGTAAGATACATGAAAAGGGTGTACACTGGGGAAGTACACCAAAGATGCCTTTCATGATAAGGATAGTAGAGCACAAGTAGTTCTTGAAAGAGTTCACTCAGATGTGTGTGGACCTTTCTCGACAACCTCCATGACTAAGCACATGTATTATGTTATATTTTTAGATGATTTTTTACGGAAGTGTTTGATCTTCTTCATGTAGAAGAAAAACTAGATATTCTCCAAATTTTGCAAATTTAAATCACTTGTTGAGAAAGATACTAGCAGGAAAGTGAAGGTTCTCAGGAGTGATAACGGTGGTGAATATGTTGAATGAGTTCAAGAACTTATGTGCATCAGAAGGCATTCGAAGGGAGTTAATAGCACCCCATAAACCACAATTAATGGGGTGGTTGAGAAGAAGAACATAAGTATTATGGGAGATGCACGAGTGATGTTACATGATCAGGGCCTATCGTTTCACTTGTGGGTTGAAGCATGCAACATAGTTGTACATGTGTAGAATATGAGTCCTCATCGGATTCTCAGGATGAGTAAACCAAAAGAAGATTTGTCAGGGAAGAAACCAGATGTGTCACACTTCAGGATCTTTGGTTCATTAGTTTACTGTCATGTTACCAAGGATCCAAGGAAAAATCTAGAGATGATAGTTAAGTTGGACATATTTATGGGGTATACTGATACACCTCACAACTATCAGGTGTACCTACCATCTCACACGATGAGAGTTTTTTGTAGAGATGTGAAGTTTGATGAAGAGAAGGCCATGAGATTTTCCCTTGAGAGGGATCGTCAGTTGCATGTAGATGAGGAGCTTTTGGCTCCAAAGGAAGAACCTCAAGGTGTTGTGGAGCATCGACAAGCATAGGAGCAGAGAGTGGAAGCACCCACGCATGTAGAGACATCCAGAGATGGAAGGAAGCACACCAGGGAAGTTGATAGATTATTATATGATGCTAGAGAGAATGTGGGAGCACCCACATCATAGTGCAGGCAGAGGAGATCTACAGATCGGTACACTGGGTACATGGCTCTGATGAGTGAGCTAGTTGAGACAGAACCATCCTCATTCAAGGCAGCAATATAGAAGCTAGTATGGGTTGATGCCATGGTAGAGGAATATGATTCTGTAGTCAGAAATAGCATTTTGGAAGTTGTCTTAAGACCATAGAACAAGTCAGTGGTAGGTTCTAGGTGGATCTATAAGGTGAAGCAATTAGCAGATGGAAGCATCGAGAAACACAAGGCCAAAATTGTGGCCAAGGGGTTCTCTCAGGTAGAGGGAATTGATTACAAGGAGACCTTTGCTCCAGTAGCAAGGTGTTATTCTATCATATCAATTCTAGCACTTGCAGCACAGATGGGATGTAAGATACATCAGACGGATGTGAAGACAACATTCCTCAATGGAGTGATTGAGGAGGAGGTGCACATTGAGCATCCGGAAGGATTTGAGACCTTCGATAGAGAGTCACATGTGTGCATACTCAAGAGAGCATTGTACGGATTGAGACAAGCACCATGTGCTTGGTACACTAGGATCGACAACGATTTCACCAAGTTGGGCTTCACCAAAAGTGTAGGAGATGCAAACCTTTACCATATTGTGGTTGAAGGTAAATTATTGAAATTTATAGTATTATATCTTGATGATTTAATTCTAACTGGTGATGAGAATTTGATCAAGTCTTGCAAGAGAATTAGAGATGAAGGACATGGGACTCATGCATTATTTCCTCGATTTGCAAGTATGGCAAGGAGATGGGGAATTGTTTGTCTCTCAGGGAAAGTATGGCAACGAGATACTGAAGAAGTTCTACATGGAGAGTAGAAAACCCATGGACACTCCCCTAGTAGGAAGTTGGAGGAAAGAGGATGCCACTTTATGTGAGGATCTGAAGGCCACTATTTATAGGAAACTCGTGGGTTCACTTATGTATTTGGTGAACATATGACTAGACATGTGTTATGCAGTTAACCAGATTAGTCAAGCAATGGTTAAGCCAACCAAATTGTATTGGAAGGAAGCCAAACATGTGTTGAGATACCTTAGAGGCACCACTCAGTTTGATATTTGGAACAAGTGGACAAAGGGAGTGAAGCTACAAGGCTTCACATATGTAGATTGGGTGGGTAGTCCATCAGACAGGAAGAGCACATTAAGAGGCATCTTCAGTGTTGGGTTAGCAGCAGTTTCTTGGTACAATAGGAAGCAGAGATAAGTTACACTCAGGTCAGAAAAAACAGAGTACATGGCCTCTAATCAATTAGCTTGTGAAGTTATCTAGATGAGGAAGATGCTTGTTGGGTTATTTGGCCAAATGATGGATCCCATCATGATCTATTGTGAAAATTAGAGTTGTATCAAAATCTCTAATCCATGTTTTCATGATCGATCCAAGCATATCAACATTTGGTATCACCATCTATGAGATTGTATATAGAGGAGAATCATGTTGTTGGGGTACATTCCTACAGAGGAACATGATGCAAATATTTTGATAAAGGCATTGTCAAGATGCAAGTTTGAGTTCCATGGAGGTAGGATCGGGGTAGCAGATAATCCCTTTCTTGTTGAGAGGGAGCGTTGAAAATGGCAACAAGAGAATCTTGATTTAATTTTCCCTTGAATTAAATTAGGAGAAAATTGTAATTCCACATCAAAAAACAACAAGAATGAGTTAACTAAGTTAATTTCACTTAGTTTTCTCAGTTAATTCGAGTTGAGGGCCTAACTTGAGTCATGTAGAGTGTTTCCTAAAGTTTACGACACTAAGTTGAGTTTAATTTGAGTTGTAATAGTTTAATTCATTAAAACTAAGTTAATGTCAATTAAACTAGTTCCAATTGTTGGAGGAACTAGTAGGAGGTCTATCAGTGGGGTGCAGCTTCAGTGTTCAACCAGTTAACTGATAAATCAGCCATAATTAACTCATGCATGCAGGAAATTCGAGTTACCCAGTTGAGATTGGAGTTCAAGGGTAGTGTACTATCAATTGTGTAATCTTTTGAGTTGTATAGGTGGTGCATGCAATCAGAGAAGGACCTATAGGGATTGCACAATTCAGGATGGGGATTTCCCTAATTAATAGGGGGCTAATTCCTTGAGAAAAAGAATAAAGAAATAGGAGCTTGGCAGGCAGCAGAATTAGCTAAGTATTGGCCAGAGTCATTTTGTGAGGCAGTGAGATAGATTATACATGTGCTGAGATTGTTCAGGTTGAACAAGCATTGTATTTCTTCTCTATTTTTCTTATCTAATTCAATATACATATAGGAAGATTTTTTTAGAAGTAAGCTTTCCCCTTAGATAAATCTTTGAGAACATGTGATTGAATTTTGTCTCATGTTTATGTTTTGATTTCTCGATCGATTAATTATTTTGTTGATGAGTAGAGTAGATTCAAGTCTTTTGTTTAAGCATATTACGTAAGCAGTTTGAATCTACAAGGAATTTATAGAAGTTTAAGGTTGGTAAAATTTCAATTCTACACGAATATACTCTTTAAGTCCACTTTTATAATTTTTAAGTAGTTTTTCATCAACAAATCGTCTTTGTCTTGCAGCCAATACTTCCCATTCGTGGGTATATTCGCTTACTGACCCTTTTTGCTTTAGATGAACAATTTTTTCGTAGACATCATCTTCTTGTTCGTCATAGAATCTTTTTAGCAAGGAATCCACGAATGTATTCCAATGAAAGGAGTACGCATCACATTTTCCAGACCACCATAGGAACGAATAATATGCCTCTAATTCCAAATTGTTGGATGTAGTCATGATTTTTTCTCGTTTGCCTATTGGCAGCTTTGATTCAAAAATGACTTCCATTTTATTAATCCATACAATAGCAGCTTTATGGTCTTTACCATCATATTTTGGGAGCTCCTTTTTAATCCATTGATAGTCCCTTTCTGGAATTATGGTGTAATATTGACTTCATGAAAAATATATTTCAAATGGATTTGTCAGTGCATGTTCATTTACATTTGGCAAGCTATTAGTTGGCTCCTGATAGGGGCCAGATTGCAACATCAAGGTGTCCATTTTTTCTATTAGTGTATTAATTTGTTCACCATGTTCATTAAGCCTCTAAGTAGTCTCATCGATTTTGAAGTCCTTTTGTAGAATTTGCTTCATCATTAACGTCAACCTTTTTGTTCTTCCCTAATAATTTGCTTGTGATTTCTCTATGTTACTAAGGCGATAACATACATTGTTGACTTCGTCTCAATAATGATTAACATCAGCATATAATTCTTCATTACTCACCATCTTGCCTTTTTTCTTGGTGGATGCACCTTTTTTTTAAATTTATTATATTATCAGTTATATAATAAATTAATATATATATAAATTTTATAACTATGTTAATATAAAGTCGCCACTCGAGGAAATGACAGAATTAAACCACGGGATGTTTTGTCTAGGCAAGGCGATCGGTCTTAGGAGGGTTGTTGACTTGTAGCGATACATTATGAATCAGTCGGAACAAGGTGTAGACAACAGTGCTTGATAGTGAGACACAACAACGATGGTTGATACGAAAGGATCAACGACTGTGGAGGAGGCTGACCGAGTGAGAGAAAACTACATGGTGAGGAATGAATGCAACAGAGAGGGGACGTAAAATTGTTGAGGTAGAAGATTGGAAAATGTTAAATAGAGTTTGGCTACTTGTATTGACATGCAGATGCAACAGGGAACGTAGTGAGGTATGAACAATGCGGGGGGGAGTATGGCACAACGAGACCTGCGAGCGGTGAGATAGTGTGACTGTCAATGACAACAGGAAGATGTTTGTGGAGAGGAGTAAGGATGACAAAAAATGGAGTGGATGATCAATTCAATAGAAGGATACATTGAGAAGTATGTGCAGCAAAACCGGTTCAGAACACATGGCTCAGATACCACTATAGAAGAAAGAACGCTAATATGTAAGTAATTGTGTGTATAGTATGTAAGCAAGAGTAATTTGTAATTGTATTATTGAATAAAGTATGAATTAGGATTACAATCCTTCGTGGTGGTGTTCCTATATAGGCATTGATTGGCCATGAAGGTGAGTGGTCACACCTTTTGACCTTTTTCCCTTTCATAATTAATGAACCATTAATTAATTAAATTATTTATTTTTTATTTTTATAATATTATTTTTATATTTTATTTAAGTAATGTTTTTTTATGAATATTTTATTCATAACATCAACCTATCAAAAAATGAACTCAAAATATGTGGAAAACCATCTTAGGATATGTCATCCTTCTTCATACTAGCTCAAGGATGGTCAACATTTTCCTTCAAAACATAAGAAAATGCCCTTCACATTAGAAATTATGTTTTTTGAGCCCCATCTTGTTATTTCTATAGTTTTTGGCTCCAAATTTTGATCCTTTGTATGAAAAGGAGGATTTTTATCCCTTATGGGTAAAATTGACATCCCTCCCACTAGAATTTTGGTTACAAAGAGCTTTTAGGTCCATTATAGAAGCTCTAGGTACCTTCAAAGCTTTAGATCATAGATGTGTGACAAGGAATCTAAGGTCGATAGCTAGGGGTTTTGTAGAAATGGACTTGGAGCAAGGGCTCACGTATGAAAATCAAATCATAGTATAGAAAATTTCCTATATTATATTCTTGCATGAATTTCTAGAATCCAACAATTAATATAATTATGAAATTCCATCTCATTTACTTGAGATTTCCCAAATGTAATCCTTGTAAACTTTTAATCTTGGGGCTTGTTTCCCATCTATATACATGGGAAACCCTAGGAGAAATTTATTTTTCTAAAATGTAGATTTCTTGCCAGCAACCTCATATGATCCTCATATAGTAACTTCTTATATGCTTCTGTTGATGCCTCGAAAATCGCTGCAACAACATTGGGGGATAACCACCCGGTCCGGACCTTAAAAGCAGCTCCTTTTCCGTTTGGTGTGGTGGCTCCAACTGTTCATCTAGGTCCAGTTACCTTCTCCCTATTGCTATTGGTTTATAATGTATCTTTAACTACCAATAGACAGG